>VZRH01002692.1:0-27860 GCA_013397555.1 Urocynchramus pylzowi | reverse complement strand
GCGCCGCCTGCGGGCCAGGGCGGGCAGCGCAGCACGGGCAGGTGTGAGGGAGCGGCCCCGGCGCAGCGATGGCGGCGGTTAAACCGCTCCGTGCCGGCCCCGGGCCGCCGCGCCGCACAAACACCCCCGAGCCGCGGGGGTGCCCCCGCCGCAGATCAGTGGGCTCCGGGCTTTCTGCGGGCAGGGGCAGGTCCGTGCCACGGCACGGTTCTGGTCACTGACATGGGCTCGCTTCAGCGGCCTTGTGCTGCCTCTCCATGGAATCATAGAATGGTTTGGGCTGGGGAGACTTTAAAGATCGTTCCAACCCTCTGCCATGGGCAGGGACACCTTCCACTATCCCAGGTTGCTCCAAGCCCTGTCCAACCTGGCCTTTGACACTTTCAGGGATGGGGCAGCCTGTGGCAGGACCTCACCTCCCGCGCAGGGAAGAATTTCCTCCCAATATTTCACATAAATTTCCACTCTTTCAATTTGTACCCATTACTCCTTGTCCTATCACTGCAGATCCTACCAAAGAGGCTCTTTCCAAATCACCTCATAAACAACTCCCTGTGCTGGAGATACGCCCCAAGCCCAAACCAACCTGCTCCAAAAGCCCAAACCAACCAGGCTTTCTGTGGGGCAGGGGCACATACATCCTCTGGCTGGGGTCTGGTCTCTGACATGAGCTGGGTTCAGTGGCCTTCTGCTGCCTCTCTATGGAATCATAGAATTTTGGCTTGGAAGAGACACTAGAACTCATCTGGTTCCACACCCCTGCCGTGGGTAAGGACAGCTTCCACTAGACCAGGTTGCTTCTAGCCCTATCCAACCTGGCCTCAAACACTTCCTTAATAAACCTGGACTGTTTGCTGAGGCTGGGTGAAGGGGGAGATTCATTCCACATACACAAAGTGTGAAGTTTAAAACCCCTTAATGCCCTTTTGAAGAGTTTATATATATATAAAATTATATACACTCATATATGAATGCATATAATCATATAGTGCTTTTATATAGCTTTATACTCACACAGTTTTTCATTATAAGGAACTGTGTAGGTTGTTTAGCTTGCATTACAGCATTTCTTCAAATTACTTTTATATTTCTGTATGACTATGTATTACATTTCTATCTATATTTATATTAATGATAAAGGTCATGTCCTCTGCCACAACAGCATATATTTGGCTCATGTATAGTCTGTGCTATACATACATATCCATATATACATATATCCAGATTAAACAAAAAATGTTTCTGTATAGGTGAGCTGATGATACTTTGCAGAATCCTGAATAGTTAAGTAATCAGAAAATAAAATGAATTTGAGAATTTGAGAGAGGTAGCACCTGTAGTTTTGTATTGCTTCAGCTTGTGTGAGGAATGTGTCAGCTCACAGCAAGGCTGCTCAACAGTTTGGAGGAGATGGGGGAAAAAAATCCCATAATTGGTCAAAAGTGCAGAGCAAATTTCAGCAATGAAAACTGTAATTAAACGAGCTGGAATTGGTCCAGGACCACAAGGTTAACATCCCTCTTCCTGGAACACCTTCCCTGAGATGTTTAATGACTGCTGAGCAGTTGGGACCTGCGTTAGACATCTCACCCGAGACACCGTCTTCAGTGAGTGCTCTTTGCCAGTTCAATACCAAGCAAGAGGAAGAGAGAAAAGCACAAAACACCAATCCCACTCCCTCCACACCAGTGTCAGCTCTGCAGCGAGACTCAGCCAAGCTGGGCACAGCAAAGGGTTGCAGGAGAGGGAGGAAAAGCATCCACAGAGGGGGCACGGGGAGGAGGGAGGTGGTCTGAGCTGAGATCTGAGCTCCTCTCCTGCCCCAAACTGCTCAGCATCAGCAAATGCTTGTGGCCAGAAAGCAAAATGTGGCCATCAGGTAGAGCCAGAGCCACATGCTGCCTGACAAGAGCTGGCTCAGGCTTTTACTCCATCCACCCCTGGATGAGTGTGCTGTTACCTGAGCTTAAAAATGGACCCAAGCTGGTAGGCAGGTGAGTGGCAGCAAGCAGCTTGAGACCTTGTATCAGAGCAGCCTCACCTGCCAAAAAAAAAAAAGCAAGCAGTGCCAGAGATTTTAGTTCATGTCTAAAGCTTTTCTAAATCCCAAATTTGACCAGGAGGACCCCAAAAGGACCAGGAATAGGGTGAGGCTGTAACCAGATGTTGTCAGTAACTGTTTCTAGGGCTGCCTAGGAAAACACATTGTGGGCAGGCTGGGTCAGGGCAGGAGCCAACCCCCCATGGGCAGGAGCTGGGCCCTGGTTCAAACACAGGAGGTGCAGGGGAGCCCCGTGGGGCTGTCTGATGTGGGGCCAAGGGACGTGTCACTGCAGGGCTGGGTCCTGTTACTGTTCCCACATTCCATACAGGATACGGATTTCTGCAGCTCCAGTTAGGGAATAACCCGAGGGCTGACACGTGAGGCTGGCTGGGAAGATCCTTGCCCTGCTCAAAGGCTCTTCAGCTGCTCAGGACAGAGCTGATGCAGGATCGCTGCTCCAGGGCTGTGGAACTGGTGATGTCAATGGGCACGTCCACATGTGTCATGGTCATCTGCAGCCACTGGGACACTCCAGCCACATCAACTGGCGAGATTTTTTGTAACAAGTCTTTTCCTTTCTACTTAGAAATTTCTTCTGAGTGGCATTTTCTTCTTAAGCCAGCACCACTGCTGAGATAAATCCCAGCTTCATGCACAATGTGATCAAGTGGTGTTCAGAAACAGGATTCCTCTGAGCTGCCTGGTGGGTTGTGCTTAGCACCATGTCTCAGCAGCCCGTCTGCCTGCGGCATCCTTTTTCCCTAAGCTTCTAACAGAGGGCTCTGCTGGCAGCCTGCAACGCTCTGCTCAGCTCTAATCTGCCCTGCAACAGCATCAAACCAAGGGCCCTTCAGCCACGGCAACGCCTTGTGCTCCTCCAGTCAGCTAATCCTGCTTAAAGTCAAACCGGCTGCCGCCGTGTAAATGCCTGATGTAAACGCACTCAAGATTGTTTGAATTAAGTTTATCTTGTCCTGCATGGCTGGACTTTATAGTTGTTCCTTTTCCTCTGCAGGGTTTTAGATGGATGTGTCAGCAGATGTGGCCAAAGTTCTTAACTCCATGAGTTGTCTACCAAAGTGTTCAGATGGGCAGGAGTTGCCTGCCAGGTTTCAAGAGGTGTAGGGAGCCGAGCACAGTCCTTGTGCCACCTGAGATGTGGATGTGGGAATGGCACCTTGGCCACCCCTGGCCATCCAAACTGTCCTGCTCCAGCCAGAGCTGTGCTCAGGCACTACCATGGTGTGACACCAACACAAGCACATGCAGAAATAATCCCTCCTGGCACTTTGTAGAGACACCTTTAGCCATTTTGAGATGCTGCCCTGCCTCACCTCTCTGTGCAACAGGAAAACCTGAACTGGGAGGAGAAATCAAACATTCAAACAAAGCAGTTGTGAGAGCAGAAAATATCTGGGATGGAGTCAGGGTTACTCAGAGAGTGGTGTGAAACCCAAATGTCCTTTGTCAAATATTTGTTTGGCTGTGTGTCATTGCTGACTGTCTCAATACAGCAAGAGTCTGTTTCATGCTATCAGTTGTGGGCAAATGAATGTAATGGGTTGTTATGGTCACCCAGATACCACTGCATTGGGCAAACACAAATCTTGCAAAAACAGTGATAAAAGGGCATGTTTCTGCTTTTATCTGCTGGATGGTGTCTGCTTAGAAACACTGATTTTCTAGAAGTGAAATGCTGCATTTCTATAGCATTTCACATGGCTGTTGCTCACTGTTCTGATGCATGAGACTCAATACATATTTATCAAGCCTCAATTCAGCAAGGAATCTGCCTGGCTTCAGCACTGCAGGAAATCTGTTCTACCCCCAGACCAAAGCATCATTGAAAAGCAGCTTGGACAGAAAGGAATGATGAGAGCTGCACACTGGGCGTGAGCCACTTGATGTATTTACCCAGCAGCCAGACAACACATTGATGCTCACAATAAAAGGCAGCCTAATGTGTGCAGCCCTGACCTGGGAAGGAGGAGGAGAAGAGTGAAGGAAAGCAATTACTCTAAGGAAAAGAGAGTCTGCTGTCTGTGTGCCAGCCCAGTCCAGCATTTCTCCTGAGCACAGTGCCAGTCTCATGGGGTTAATGGCGATAAGGCTTCCACTGATGTAAGTGTGCATCATTAGCAAGCAAGCAGAGAATTCAGCACCTGCATCACACAAACACTTCGATAAAATACAAAAGAAGAGGGCAGTGTTCCCTCAAATTCCAGCCAATCTCTCCACAGCACTTTTTCCTTTCCCTTCCCTCAGCCATCAAGTAGGTTTTAAACGCTGTTGTGGTTTTTGTCCAAACTGATTTGAAGCAGTGTAAGTGATGAGCAATGTGCCCTGGATCTGTGGAGCTACTTTCCCCTGCACACCTGAGCAGGAGCAGCCTCACTTCTCTCTCCAGCTGGGTGGGTTTTAATTCTGCTTTGTGTTTCAGGGAAAACACTGTGATGTAACACAGGAACAAAAAGGGGTTTGCACTTACACATGTCTGGTAGGACTTTCTTCTTAACTAAGCAGCTGTAAGAAGTTAAATAAAATTCATTGTTTTGAAATATATTTAGGCACATTACAGTATCTCACACACACAAACACACACACACACACACACACACACACACGCACACACACACACACGCACGCACGCACGCACGCACGCACGCACGCTCTTGCCTCATGTCTAACTCAGCCTCCCATGGAATTTCTACCTATTCTCTCAATTCTGTTGCAGCATCTGTGCTTTCAACTCAATCCTTATGTCTCTCAGTGATGACCCTTGTGCCTGATCTGGGACAATCATATAAATGTTCCTGCCTGCCAAAACTGCATCCATGGCATGGTTCTCTGACTGGAAGGACACATGCTAGGCTCGCAGTGGCATTGAGAATGTGAGCTGGCATTGAGGGTTTGGGGAGGATGGCAGCACCCTAATCCCATCTGTGATACCCATAAATACCTTCCCTCTGTCAGAACAACTCTACAGATCTTTCACAGTGGCTCTGAGCCAGGTTTTAATCCAAATGGGCTGATAAGAAAGGGCTGGCCTGTGGAGGAGGTGATCCACTGATAGAGGAATTCTTTCTTCTTCAGAAGGTTGAAGAAAACAACATCAGTGAGTCAGAAATATGGTGGGAGCACTCACAGTCCTGAAAGCTCACAAAGGATACAAACCGTCCATTTTCTCCCCTAATGCCAATAGGTTGCTAAGCTGAAGGGAGCAGGATCAGAGAGAGAAAAAAGGCAGGCAAACATTGCCCTATGGTGAGGGGCACTGCTTAAACCCTGCTCATCAGGGCTGCCTCCTGCAAGGTGCTGCGTGCCCTGTGCTGAGCAGCAGCCCTGGTACCTGCAGAGATAGGGCTAAATTAGAAGCTGTGTCTGTTAGCTCCCTCCCAAGAGCAGCACAGCCTGCAGAGACTGTGCTTTCTATAGTAATGANCCGATCTTGCCTCCTGCAAGGTGCTGCGTGCCCTGTGCTGGGTGCTGAGCAGCAGCCCTGGTACCTGCAGAGATAGGGCTAAATTAGATGCTGTGTCTGTTAGCTCCCTCCCAAGAGCAGCACAGCCTGCAGAGACTGTGCTTTCTATAGTAATGAAATTTTTTCATTTTTAAATCAGCTGTGATCCTGTTTACTGTAAACTCCAGCATGCTCGAAATGTTTCTATCACAGTTTATTTAGGCTTCAGAGATATTTTGTTTGAATCACACTTATCAAGAATATATTTTCACAGCAAGCTCTCTGAAATACAGTAAGGACCTAGGAACATCTGATGCCCAGACTCTGCCATTCCCTAAGATATTATATGATCTGCTCATTCCCCATGCAGAAATGCTGTCACTTTTGTAGAATCCAAGCCAATGCCTGTCTGATACATAATACCTCACTTTGGAAGGCCTTGAACAAGACTATTTGTTGTCAAGATACTTTTACAAAAGCAATACAATTTCATGGGTTGTAGTTAAAATAAGTCATACAAAATATACAAAAATAATTTACACTGCTCTGTGTACTTTGAGATTTAAACCTGCTTAGCTAACTTAACTTTCATTTTGGCTTGAAACTTGGACCAGGGTTAAATGCACAACACAAGCCAGGTCTGAATTATTTGCTTTAGTTTTCTGAATGATCTCATTTTCTCACTATCCTTAGATATGAACAGAGGAAAAAAACCCTACCACATACTTTTCAACAGCTGAAAACAACTGAACCAGTAAGTATAAAATCTGATACCAAACACAGAGCATTTCAGCCCAAAAGGAATATGACTTTGGACTTTTATGAGCCACTGCAGCATATAGTGCCTGTCACTGCTGAAAACAAGATCCATGCATTGTCTGGAGGGTTGGAAGCAACTGATCTTAAATATCTTGCTTTATAAGCTGCCTGAGAAGCAAGAAGAGACAGAAAAGCTACAAAATTTGCCCTGTATTTTTATAAAACATTTAAACAAAAGGCACAGGATGTGTGTGTTTACTGTCCCAAATCCTAGATCACAATCCACACCTATGATGATGTATCTATCATGGGGTGCAGCCAGTGTAATGTGCTGCCAAAACCACAGTGGGTCACACCTGATCCCAGCATCCTTCCCCTATTTTCACAGGCATAAACCACACAGGGAAGGTCAGGGCAGTCTGGAATCAGTTCCAAAGCCAGCATGTTGTGGGTGTAAATGGCCTCTTTGCTATCTCACCTCTATGCCACGACCCAGCAGCCCAGATTCTGCATTATCCCAGCCTTTTTAAATGGCTGCATGCAGGTCCTTCTTCAACAAATTCCCCCCACCAAAATAAACAGCCTCCCTTTCTCTTTTAATCAACTGTCACCTATTAACCTGCTTGATACCAAAAATTTCCCTTCCAAGTACAAAAAAACCCCCAAAAACCACCAAGCCATGCCAAGAAAATAAGGAAAAGGTCTGGATCCAGACTTTCTCACCCTGTTCAAGGCTCCCTGCCTGGAGCATCCCAGGGATGCATGTACACCATGAACACTCTTTAGGATGGATTAGAACAAAAGGAGTCATGATGTGGTGGCTGGTGTTCATGTGGCTCTGTTTTTTCTCAAGTAAGAGACAGGGGACCAAGGGCAGAAGGGAAGAGCCCAGTGTCCAAGGACAACCAAGGTGTCCAGGGATCCATGTGGGAGCAGCCCTGGACTTCAGCCTCTGTGTAGCATCCTAGCAGAGGAAATTTGAGTTGCTGTGATCTATTCTTAGCTTTGGCTGTCGACACGGGTTATCCTTGAAGTAGGGACTAGCAAAGGCTCTTGTAAACCATAATTGCTTTCAGTGGGACCTAAACATCTTTTGGGATCACTGGAGCCTCTCAGCAGGGAGCAGATGCTGCAGGAGGGACTCTCCTAAAATATCCTGCTGTTCTGCAGACACCTCTAAAGCACTGAGCAAACCCAACTTCTGTTTATAGTTCCAGCACTAATGATGGTTCCCAGTAAAATCCTGGATTAAGTGTGAAACTCTGCTTTTCCTTTTCTGTGCTCCCCTTTCTCATTGGTTGCATTCATTAGGTGTGTTGGTGACTTAGGGACATTTGATGTAAGTGCTGGGAAACCCTGGATTGACAACCATCAGGCATCACTTCCAGGGCCCACTGTCACCTTTAGAAAAACATCTGCTATAAACAGTTTTACTTACGTTACTAATAATACCATATTGTATTAAATATGAAAGGATTTTAAAAATCCAATTTACTTGTCCTTCAGCTTGGCCAGTGAAAAGAATCAATGAGATTCTTTCAAGTGTCTCACTTCAGTTTGGAGCACTTTTCACTTGCCAGTTCCCTCATGCTGATGAACTTGCTTTACAGGAAGGAGAGGTCATGTGCTCCTGCTTAAAAGCCCCACCTATGCACCCTGGAAATTGAAAAAAATGAAAACCTCTCCAAAAAAAGAGAGAGAAATAGGAAAGCATGAAAACATGTCTATTGATTTTCTTCTTATAAATACATGTTTTACAGAAATGAAACTGTTGCTGAATTTGACTGAAGGTCAAATTAACAAAATAATAATAATGTTAAGAACTTAATGGTTGAATCAAATTCAGTTTTCGTTAACAGGAGATCACTATTATGGAGTAATCTTTGATGAGATTAAGGACGTTATTTTCCTTTTTCAAGGTAGGATTTAAAATCCCTAACCATTAAAAGTAACTTATAGAAAGTTTGGTTTATGGGCAAAGTTGGCATTAGCCAAACTAAGAGATAAAATAGGAACTTTGTAGCCTTCAGAAATGTTGACTCTAACATTGACTCCAACCCCAAGGGCTCGTTATGCTGGTTTTATGTGTTTGCTTTGGGCTGGAAAGGGAGAAATCAAGAGAAAGTGATTTGAAACAGATTTATGGATTTTTGTACCTTTCTGTATAGCTCAGAATGGAAATTGGGTGGATGCCAGTGAGTCTAAACTCCCTCCAGGTTCTCCAAGGCATCCTGGAGCCCCTGGTCCTTCAGCCCCTTTAATTCCCAGCATCACTCACCCTGGGGCACAATCCCTGGCCATGGAGGCACCCAACATTGGGACGGCACCACCGCTGCTTGTACTGAATCCTTTCTGCCCTGTTCACCCAGAAGTTGTTTTCCCTCATCATTTCTTCCTTTTAGAGGCTTGCTCAGAAGCCTGCAGCAGGCAGGCTGGCTGGCAGCATCCATCCCTTGGGGATGTGCTTGGTTAGAGCCTGGGCACAACCACAGATGCCCATTTGTGCTGCCCATGGCACGGGGACCACCCCTGGCAGCACTGGCTCCCAGGCTCTGATGCCAGACCTTATTGCTAAATGCCCTGCATGATAATTTGGGATTATATTTTTCCCCCACTTTGCATCCTGGCTATAATAAATTGGAGTGATACTGTCTCAGGCTTCCTCTGTGCTTCTCCTGAAGCTTCTATCTAAAATTCAGCATTAGCAAAATGTGCCTCTGGAATAAGGCCTCATAAAATATTGTTAGGATTGCTAGGCAACCCGGAGGCACGTTGGGAGCTGAAAGGAGCCTTAAGTGGGCGTAGCGAGCCTGTGCTGGAGTCTCAGATGAAAAAGAGAGGGTATTCTTTGTGTCTCCATGCTGACAACACTTTGCCTTTGATTTTCTTTTGGAAAGAGGTTGAGATACACTGCTTCCAAATGCACAGAGGTACATATCTCTGTAATTGTTGCTGCGGTGGCCTCTAACCTCAGATTAATCAGCTGGATGAGAAATGCACCTATCCAGGGCTTTTCAATAGCAATAAAAGTAAAATGAAGTTTTTATGGCCATGAAAATACCCATATTCCAGCTGCTTGCATCTTCCAAGGGCTCATTTTGTGAGAAAGAGAGGCCGTGCTCAATAAGAACTTGTTTTATGAGGCCACTGAGGCGTTACCTCAACCCCTGTGCATGCTGCAGTGGTGCTTAATGCAAACCGACTCTGGAAGAAAGGGAAACAAATAAGCACACAATTTATTGGCAGGGTCTAGCACAAGTAATCGGCTATTAGCAGATACACACACAGGAATTAAAGGAAAATTGAACTGGGCTTGCAAGAACTTTGGGAGGAATTACTGTAGGTGTAAATAGCTGGGGGTTACTGCTGATTTTGTTAGCTTAGAGGCTAAAGGGAGTTTAGCCCTTCCTGCCTTCACCTCGAGAGCAGGAGATGCTGCTCCCACAGTCTATATCTCATCTCTCCAGGAGCACCTTGGGTTGCCCAAAGGCCCTTAGCCAAGCAGGTTCCAGTCCTTCCTTGCACATATCTGCTTTGCTTCCACCCCAAGCCAAACCTCCAGCAGGCAGCACCATGCTGCACTTTCCTTAGAGGAAACTCTAGAAAAGCACACACACACTTTGCAAACACAGCACCCAGCTGCTGAATCTGTCCTTGTGCCTGGCTTTTGCTCCTTCCATCCGGCATTGCCAAAGGCAGATCCTGGTGGCAGGTCCTGCAGGAGGTGGATGTGCCTCTGCTGAGAACAGCTGTCTGTGCCAGAGGCCAGCCTTCCAGCCACGCTGAGTGTGCAATTTGTTTCTCAGGGCTTGATTTAGCACATCATTTTCTGTTAAAACAGCCAGTGGCCAACCAGACTAACACATCTGTCTGCTCAGAGTCTGTCTGGCTCCTCCACGGGAAGGGCTGCTCCCACCAAATCCTTTCCAGAGGTTACAAACGGCTCCCCCTCCATCTCCAGTGCTCTTGGGTGACTGAAATCCCTCATTCAGACACTCACAAACCCCACCCTGCTTTCCTCCTGTGCTGACACAGGGCTTTGTCTGCCCCGTTACTGGTGCAACACATTTCATCAGCAAAAATGGAGGCATTGAAAATTAGTGGTGAGAGCAGAAGATGATGATTTTTTCTCATCCTTTGTCAATGAAAACATTCCTCAAGCATCCAACACACCTAGATATTCCCATACCGCACAGAAAGGGACTGTTATAAGGTAGATATGCATTTCCCAAGACTATTAATAAATCTTCCCATGAGGTTGTTGTTGGCATAAGGCATCATGGACATATTTAAAAGATGTGTAAGATGAGACTTAGGGATGTGGTTCAGTGGTAAGCCTGGCAGTGCTGGATTAATGATTGAACTCAATGATCCTAAAGGTCTTTTTCAACTTAAATAATTCTACAATTCTATGACCCTTTCTGTTGGAAGCTGCTCTTGAGCTTGATCTTGGAAAACAGAGAACTGATGGGAACAAACCTCAGATTTTCATAGTATTACAAGGTTTCTTAGGTAACTACAAGTGGTACAGATATAACTACACCCTTTTTTCCTCATGTCCCTTTCTAGCCAGATTTAGGTCAGGAAAGAAGCCTGTGAGGTGTTTATTTATTTCTGGCAGTGAACTGGGCAATTTTTCTGCTCTGTTAACATTGCAGGTCTCATGATACATATTGGCCCAGGCCAGAGCACTTGGCACTGCCACACTCTGCCCCTCCAGCCACAGGATGCTGGTGAGTCACGAGGAGCACAGTGGGATTTCTCCTGCGATCTCCTTTTCCTTCCTCAGTCTCACAGGTCAGTTTTGGAGGCACATGAAACTGGGCCAAACCTGGGTTCTCTCTTAGTTTTCTCAGCAAAACTCCTTCTTCACAGTGAGCCAGAGATGGGCTGGTCCTCAACATTATTCTAGCAGTTATTTTAATAAAAAAGGTGGCATCTGGAAGTCTAAGAAGGATGGGAGCCAGGCACTTTAAGAAATGATAATTGCAGATTTGGAGCCGTGCTAAGAGTTAACAGAGAGATCTTTAATCCAATTCTCAGCTTCTATTTTAGGATCCTTTTAACTTTCAAAATCAAAAAAAAAAAAAAAAAAGGAAGAGGGGAGGGGAAGAAAAAAGATAATCTCCATCACACTGCAATTTCTTAAGCTTGTTCACAGCCCAAAGGTGAATTTTTGTTCGTGTGAGGAGTCTGAAGAAAATCCATTCAGCTGTTTCAGAGGTTTCAGAGCATGGAAGCAACATCTGGTTCAAAAATCAAAAATAAAGAGAAATTCCCTTTGCTCATCAAAGTCAAAATGGGTTTTGGTTTCACACCTCTGATTTGGTGTATCTTGAGCTGTCCCCTGGAGAAAGATAGCCATTTCTACATTGATTTGAAGGGGATGAAATTGCAAACCCCACAAAAATTATGGTCAGCCAGACAGAAGGGCAGGTGATACTCACACCTCCACTCCCATCCAGTCCAACACAACATGGGCCATGGCACCTAAATTGCCAATTTAATTCACGGCAGGAAGGTCTCGCACAGCCTGCTGCCTCCTTTGGGGTTTTTTTTGGGTCGTGGTGTGATTTTTGGAGCGTGGTTTGCTGTGCTCTGCGTTGCGCTATAGATGGCACTGCAGGACGGAAATTGCAGCCTCTTTGCTCTGGAATAACAACCCTGGGCTGTGGTGGCTCCTGCAGCTTGTCCCGGCGGAGGAAAGCAGCTCAGATCAGTAATTTCTGCAGCTCTGCCAGCAAATTTCACTCCGTTTTTCACCTGGTTATTAATAACAACACAAACATGACCCCCAGAATAGAGAGCAAGCGTGACAAGGAAGCTCTCTGTAAATTAAAAAAACACACAAATGCTCAAAATCCACTGGCAAATTTAGCCACCCTGTTGCAACACAGGAATATTTTGCATTTCAAAGGAGGCAGGCAGTTGATTTCTCTGTACATCACATCTATGATGAGACTCTGCCTGTACTGAAGTTCTGCTGCTGTAAATGAAAGCACAAACTCTCTCATCATCCCATCGGTATTTATAAGGACACTAAAGTCTACCCAAATCTAACCATGTGCATCAATTTTTTCTGCTCTCTTTGTAGAGTTCCCTGGAGTTCTGGGACTAAAAGTAAGAAAAGAAGCAAAATCCAACTCAGGTCTGCAGTTGGAGATGCAATGCTGGCAGGAATAAGGATGCTACAGAGGAGATCAGGATGGGAAGTGAAGAATATCATAAGCAATTACAGCAAAATGTTTTTGGAAAATCCCTCCAGGTACCCAGGTGCATCTGTTGATGCTTAAACACCTTCAGAAATCTGGCCACCAGCCTGCTGCTCCAGATGTTAAAGAACCTCCAGCAATCAGAGAAGAGTAAAAGGTGTAAGAAAGACAAATTCTTTTTGCCATTGGCAAAATGAAAGAAAAATGCAACTATTTTAAGTATTTGTGTGGAGAAAACTGCAGACAATAAATACCATAAGCTGTCTTTGTCTTCCTTTGGAAAATGATGCTGGAGAAGGATTAGGTACCTGCAGAACTTTGTTGTTTCATTCCAGTGAGCTATCCAAGAGCTCCCACCCACCTGGGCTGTCCCAGGACTGGATGGATGAGCCACTGCAGCCCTCTCTGCCAAGGAGCTGTGCAGCACTTCTCTCTTACAGGACTTTAATGTGGTCTTACATATCAAGAGGATTCAAATGACAAGAATGAAGGGCAGTAGGCAACCTCATGGTTTGAGATTCTGATAAAATGATGTCCTGGCACATCCATCAGATTGTTCTGCTGTCAACAGAACTCCCAGCTCTGGAAGATGAGTGTGTTTTTCTTTTACAGTGTTGGGAAAAAAAGCAGGAAAAGAAGAAAAGCAGCTGTCCTCCAGTCTAACTACTACAGAAATGTAACTTTGAGATGAGACGGATACACGAGATGAGGGCACAAGTGCACCCAGCTCTGTCTGAAGGCACGGGAGTGGGGTGAAGCCTGCACTGTGTGCAAGCAGACCTGGGAGTCTGCAGAGCACAGCAGGAGGGACAAGACGAAAGACTGAAGGAAGATTCATTTCTTGCCAGCAGCATATGTAGTCTTTGTGTGCCAATCCCTGTGCATTCATCTCAGAGAAGCAGATGCAGACATGAGTGAGAGGGAGCAAAGTGTAAATCTGAGCCTGCATGGAAGGAAGGACCACGGTGAGGATATTTGCTAAGCACAGGGCTGGGGGGATGTAGGGATGCAGATGCTGATGTTGCCCAGGCAACACTCACTTTTGCAAGGCGCCCCTTTGTCTCTCCTGATTTTTAAGTGTGGTTCTCACTCTAAAATGCAGATTCTCCAAGCTGTTAATAAGACTTATTATCTCCTAATGCTCTTCCCTGTTTCCTTTTAGAGGCTGTTCGCAGCAGTGCTGCTTGTGACTGAGTAACACAGGAAATTAGGAGCAGCTCCACAGCTGTGGCTGCACAGGATGGGAGAGGAGATCTCTGGAGAGAGTCAGAAGCAAGAATTGGTGGTGGGGTGGTGGGTGCAAGACACCCTGAGCTGCATTTCCCACCCCACTGAGCAAACTGTGGTTGTGGAGCCAGCAACATTTAGGGGAAGGATGAGCCTTTACCAAAAGTCTTGAGTTTATCCTTCATAAAGTCTTTCTTCCAACTTTCAGAGCCCTAATAAAGTTGCACATGGTGTTGCTGCTATTGCTCTGTGCTGACTGCAAGGTTTCATGCCCAGAGCACAAGATTTAAAGCTGCACTACACCCAGCCTACATTTCTGTGCAGTGGCCAGCGTTTCCTCCCTCCAGAGTGCTTTCAAAACTCAGGGCTGACATCTCCCAGGAAGCCCTGGGGACAGCCAGTGTTTTCCCACCATGTCTCATTCCCCAGGATGTTGTACCCTGGTTTGCACTAATTATGAGATGCTGATCCCATTATTATTATGGAGCAAAATTGCCAAGTGCTGGAAAGAGCACAACAAAAACTGGTGGAGTGGTAAGCTTGAAGTGAGGTGGAAATAATATCTGCTCTGTATGGGAGGCCTGGATTTGCTAATTGGACATGGCTAAGGTCAGTAAGGTGGAGTGAGGAGAGCAAGACATGAGGGGGATGAAACTACCCTTCCTGATGAAGGGGCAGACAAGAGATTCATGGGAAAATTGTGTCTCTGCACCTTCTAACTAGAAAACAGGACTCAAACACAGTGAGAGAGGGATCACAGCAAGCAAGAAACCTCACCTCCAAGAGTGGAGGTGGCACAGGAAGAAGTGGGGCAGCTGGAGAGATGTATTTGCTTTTGGAGTAGGGATGGATTAAGACAGAGTAAAAGCAGGAGCTTTGCTGCCTTGTGGAAAGCCCCCAGATTTCTTCTTCACCCCAGCCTGGGTGGCTGCCACAATCCCACAAGCGCAACAGCCCCTTGAGGCAACGTGACCTGCCCTGTGTGGGGGACAGAGCTGAGAGCAGCCAACTTGTTTTCATTGCTACGTAGCATTTGGTCGCCCTATTTTGCTGCTTTCTCTTTGATGCAATGAGCCTGTGGGGAATAAAGCTCAGTGGGAGATTGCTTACGTGGTTTCTAACCCATTAGTTTCTTTTATTGGCTGTTGCCTGAATAAAAAAAGAAGAAGAGGAAGAAAATCAAGGAAAAGTAGTTCAAGGTGTGAAAATTTCACGTGGCAGAAAAATATATAAAAAGTTATTGGCTCTGTCACCCTTGGCTCCAACCTCAATCTTTTCACCATGCTGTGCATTTATCCTTCCATTATTACACATAATGTCAGGGAAATTCTAGCAAGTTCTATGCAAAAAGCCAGCCTGCTCCTCTCCCCTCCACAACAAGAAACTGTCCTGGCTTGAGCTCACATCCTTGGCATCTGATTTCAGCCTAGCAGGGTGTTTCAATACCAATAAACATCTTGTTTTCATGTGAACAGCCGCTTCAGCTACATTCTTTCCCATCTTTTGTGAACATCAAAGGCTCCGTGTAAAACTTTTTATTGATCACATAAATAGCAGCTCTGCTTCCCTACAGGCCCCATCTCCACCAAGTGTTTTGATATCTGGAGAATGAAAGGTTCAATAGAAAACTGATTCCCTCTGCTTTCTGGGATTCTGAACACAGGGCTCCTGGTTTGGCAGAGCAGGGTCCACGGGAGAGTGAGGGAGCAGGGAGGGAAAGGTTTGGCTTGTTCTGGCTGGGTTTGAGGCAGTTTGTACACAGACACATTTTGTTTGTAACAAAGGCAGAAGTAAAGCCATTGTGCAAAGAGCTGGGAGCAATCATTAAAGATTTAATTGGTCTGAAAGCTTCCTGAAATACTAAGGAGAGACTTACACCACACAACGTGGAGCAGGAAGCCCTCCAAGCTGGAAAGCATGGGTGGCTTTGCTGCTTAGGGGTGCTGGTATCGTGTACTGGGCAGTCACTCGCCCTGCTGCCATGATAAGGAATTCCCCAGGGATGGGATGCCTTGGCCCTACCAGGACAGTGAGGAACAGCTGCTTCACATCCCTGGAGAAGCTGTCTCATGTCTCAGAAGCAGAGATTGAGACCTCTCCCTGCATTCCTGCAAGGCACTGCTGAGATATGGCAAAGGACTGCCTCGAAATCCAAAACCCAGATGGGATCCTTCCCATCTATGTCCTGGCTGTCAGACCCATTGCACTGTCACCTTTTGTGCAAATGAAATACAAAATCTCCTCAGCTGCAGCCATGCAGAGCTCACAGGGAAGAAGATTAATGGGAGCTACCAGAGAGCCTCATCAGTCCTTGTTCAGGAATCAGAAATCCCAATCGAAGCCTCCGTGACTCATGGCTGTGTGCTGGCACAAATTCGACCTCGTTTGGATAACGAAGGGCACATCCTGTTCAGAGCCATCTCAGAAAGCCTTCCTGACTGTGTGTTTCTCACACCAGACTGAAAGGGCACCGGGGACTTTGCTGACCTTGCAGGTGGCAGAGTGTGACAGCCCTGAAGGCAGCCAGGCTGTGCCAGTGGCTTCTGGAAGAGCCCTGATGGCAGAGGCAGTGACTGCCTGGAGTCCTCTGTGGCTGGAGGGGCCCAGCCCAGCCCAGCCCAGCCCAGCAGCCTGGGGCTGAGCCACCAGCAGGTGCCCTTGGCAAGTATGAAGGCTCCACTTCTCTCAGGTGCTGCACTCTCAATTAATTCGAATAGTAATTACTTGAGATCCACATACCTTGGGGGAAGAAAGGGTTTGAGGTGTCTGTGTTCAGCTCTTGGGGCCAAAGAACAAATTCATCTCTAACTCCTGAGGTCCTACCAGATCCTCTGTGGTGACCCTCTGTTAAACTCTCCTTGTCCATGGAGAGGAAGATACTGAAGTATTTGCAGGCTGGAATTGGGTGGCCAAACCAAAATCTAACACTGGTTTCACCTCAAGGACCTAATCCTGAGTATTCAGAAAATCACTTCTCAAAGCCTCACTTACAAGAGGGGATAATGGGGAGTTATGGGGATTTTGGTTTGCTTTGCAATTAGAAATGTTGGGATTTTCAATAGTTTTTCGTACAGGGAAAATCTGCTTGCAAACTCAAAGGTGAAGCCTGTTGCCACACCAACGTCTCCCCTCCCCTGCTTCTCATACAACTTTATTTGTAGGGTGGTTATAATGAGAATTCCACTGCTATTGATTTTTCTTAAAAACATATATAACTTTGAAACACTGTAGATATTGCATGGACTTTGGAACAAGATAAGAAGAGGTAATCACATTCACAGTATCTCTAGCCCTTTAATTAATCTGGACAGCAAACTCTAGCTGTATTCCTAGAGCAGACTGACTACCTCTCCTGAATATTCTCATGTTCTATGCAAATGTGGAGATACTGGAGGTAATTCAGCACCCCACAGGGATCTAACTTCTGACATTTTATTTTTATAAGAGAAAATTGTCATGGCCCTGCTTGTTTGACACTGACTGCTGCACAGCTCTGTTGAACGGGCTGGAAAACAGAGAAATACGGGCTTGACTTCTGCTAAAATAGTGAGCAGCCTCCCTTTCTCAGAACAACCTTAAGATGGAGCAAAACCGTCAGGCTGTAAGAATGTACTGCAGAGAGAAAATAATAGAGATCAGAAGATGAGAGGCTTATGGCCCAGCTTCCCAGAGACCTGATTGTGGAAGAATTGTCCCTATGCATTTGTTCTGGGGTTTGCAAAACACTCTGGGACCCCAATTCCCCCCATCATCTCCTGGGAATGGCTCGTGGAGGGGGAGGTGCTGGAGCCAAGGCAGTGCCCTGAGCTCTGATCTGCAGAGCCTGTGGGAAATGGATTTATAGAAAATTCTCAAAGCCTGACAGAAGGCTCACGCAGTATGCATGAGCATACTAAATTTTAGTTAAGGTGTAGAACTTAAACCCACGAAAGACACACGAAGAGTAATTTTACATAATTAACTCTAAAGCATTTACAACATAGTATAACAAAAGCTAATAAACTAAAAACCACTTATAATATAATTAAAAATTAATTAACTTCTAATTATAATAACATAAATTATAACATCTATATTATCTCACCTTTCTCATAAAAACTAAAAATAAAATAAAAGTTTTTAAAATACCTCTCAATTACCCCACCTCTAAGTCAGAAAAAAACTTAGTCCAGCAGAGCTCACTGCTGCCTCACTCGTCACCCTTCACTCCAGTGAAATCAATGGATTAAATGAGCACAAATGAGGCTGGAGCTGGCTCCTCGTGCTGGGGTGAGGCAGTGAGGAAGCTGGCCCTGATACATCCATCTGAAGCCTTGTATTGAATCGCAGCTGACAGCTCCAATAATGATAATAGATGTGGCCAAAGCTGCCTCCTATTTGGAGGAGGCCAGGTTCCTCCTCGCTGCTCTCAGGCAGGCTCACCATGCTGCCAGCTCTCATCTCCCAGGCATTCTGAGGGGTCCAAAGGCAAACCCTGCTCCTCACACTGCCAAAGCCCAAAAGGATGACAGACTGTGTTCTGGCTACCCCACACAGTCAATCCAAGTCCTCATGGGGGTCTTTGCAGGAATCCCCCTGGGCTCATAGCCTTGCTAGCACCCCAGGATTCACCTTTAATTTAATCTAAAATTTCCCTGGCTTGGCCTAACATAAGAAATGGTACCAGAGGGATGCCATAAACATATCCCACAAAGCTCTTCTCCAAGCAGGGGCTGCTGCTGCAGATCCAGCCAGCTCACAGCCCACAGAGCCAAGGACAAGTGCCAAGGACACCGAGGGCATCTGGGGACATGGTGTGGACATGGCTCTTTCTGAACTCACAAAGCCAGGCTAAGCTAACCCAAAGCTCAGTGACACAAAGTCAAGCCACATCAACATGAAAGGCTACAAGAAATAAATAAAAAATAATGCAAGAACTTCAAGCATTTGGACTTCATTATGGCATTATCCATGCACACATGCTGAAAATCCCTTTGGACGCTTCGCCCCTGCAGCCAGCCATGCTGAGTTAGCCATGCCCAAACCCTGCAGTGGGGTTTAGCAAGGCTCAGGTTTTATCCCATATTCCAAACCCTGCTGAGCTGGGGTTGTGTCACTAAACAAGCTGGGTCAGGTAGTGATAGAGTAGCTCAGGGATGTTTATAAAATAAAGGGAGATGAACCCTAAAGCAGAGGGCATGCCATGTGTTTGGGGAGCTAAGTCAGCAGGCAATAAATTGGGCTGCCTGCAGTAAGTGATGCTTCAGGGAGGAATAAAGCAGGGAAGCAGCTGGGACAGGTGCCTGTCCCTGCACGGGGTCCCCAGCATGTCCTGCTTCCCTGTGTTTATGCTGTGACAGGGAGCTCACCAGAGCAGCCTCAGGTTTTATGGTGTGTACACATTATTAGTGCTTCATGAGTAAATAATGTCATATTTCATTGTTTATTGCTGAAAATGCACAGGAAAAGGCTAAAGCCTGAAAAGCACAAGAAAATAATTTATGTAGGAGGAATGAATTTCCCATCATGTCAAACTTCTGCCAGAATTTATCATGGTGCCCTTCAGTTTGGGTCTCTGTCCAACATTTTAAAGGTCTGCCTTTGTTATACACAGAGGCATGGGGAAGCTGAAGGTTATTGGGAAGACTGGGAATTGCTGCTGGTGTTGGAGCAGGAGAGAGGAAAGCATAATGTGAAGCCTTCAAAAAGCCTTCCCCCACTTAACATGGAAAATAAGGAGCACTGACCACCAAGAACCATCCTGGTGAAGGGATGAAATGGCAGGAGGTTCAGCAGTGGCTCCTCTTGAAATGCATAAATCGGGATGGAGATGGTCAAGGGCCACTGGCCGAACTGTTGGTAGTGATCAGTATCTTAATTAATATCTGATTCCCACTTTTCACTCAGGCACTCAGCACTGGTACTCAGGTCACAGATGTAAGGATTTCTTGGGCGTATAAGAATTGCAGGGTGAGGGCATGAAACTTCAGAGAAAGGTTTTGAAGCTGCTTTCCCTCCTGCTGCTTTTTCCTTGAAAACCTGCCACGCTGCTGGGCAGGAGCATCAGCCTAAGGGAATAATTATGTTTTAAAGCTACTATTTCTGTCCCTGTCATTTATATGTGTCTTGTCAGATTTGCACCTGAATCCATCTCCGAGGTGTCGGTACCAACCAGCGTGGAACCACAGCTGGAGCGCTCTGGTGAGCACACGCCAAACTATTCTCCAAAATAAACTTCTCCCTCATTCAAAAGAATAGCTGGAACAGCCTGCTGTGGAAATTAGCACCCAAAAGATTTGGAGCTTTGGGGCTGGAGATGCCCCCTCCCAGCCAAGCCAAGCATTTCTGAGAGCAGGCAAGGGATGCGGAGCTGGTGCAGACAAGTCAGAAGCCAGAGGGGCACAAAATGGCATAAAAGCACACAAGGACCAATAAAAGTCTCCTGCTCCAGAGAAACCAGATGCCCGGTTTCTTGGGACTGGTGGACATTTTTCTGGTGGGAGTCATCCTCTCCCATGCTTCTATTAGGGATTTGCAGGCTTGGCGAGGTGACTGGTTAAACATCCATCTAGTGACTGGTTAAACATTCAACCAGGCAAACTGCTTGGGCAAGTCAGGCTGAGAGAAAGGTTTTTTACACCCAGACCCGAGATCAGAACTTGTGACATCCCAAAGGACTTATTCTTGTGAGCCTCTGAGTTCAGATAAACCAATTCTAAGCACCCTTTGACCCAGGTCTGTGCTACTGAGTACTTTAAACTCCTTTGACCCCTCAGAGTAAATTCCAATCTGAAAAAATGATGATCCAACATTTTTCTTTCTATTTTTTTTAAAAACAGATTATCTTAACACAAATACAAAATACATAAGGACTTATCACAGTGATTCAAACAACAAGCCTGTGTTTTGCTCACGTAAGATGATTTTAGGGACTGGTTTTTAAAATAACAAAAACAACCACAAACAAACAAGCAAAAAAACAAACACCCCAAAACCCCAATCTGACTCTAGGCTGAAACTTTAGACCCTGAGAAACTTCTGTTTAGAAAACTAAAGAAAAAAAGAACATATCAGGATGCACTGACATGTGATATGAAAATAATGCCAAGATAATCCTTTCCAACTTTACCCGTGTCTGGGAGCAGATCAGGTAGCTGATGGAGGGAGTGGCAATTTGGAAACACACCCATTTAGGTGAAAAGCATTAACCCCCAATCATCTCTGTTATCACACAGAGCCCTTTCCATTAAGCTCCAGGTGTGGCATCCCTGACATTGAACACTTTGGCACATCTTTGTCAGGAGAGCTGCCACATCTATCCCAGCCACCAAAGTGCAACTGCCCATGTTAAATGATGGAGGCAAGTGATCTGTGGTTTGAAAAACACACTGAGAAAGGATCCTAGTTTCATTTATGACAAATACTGGAGTCTCACAGTCCTTACTAACTGTGTAACTCCAACCACAGTGGAGCTGAAGCTAATGAGTTAATGGGAGCAGGTCACCCTGTGGAAGGCTGCAGCGGTGGCAGGGACACCGACTGGAGACATGACGTTATTCCTACCTTGGGCACAATCTCAAGCACTGCTTTGCATAGCAAAGTCCTTCACACACCCGATGATTTGTCACCCTCTAAAAGATCTATTGTTCTGAATGAGTCAAGTGCCCTGACTTCACCAGGCTGTGACATCCCAGTGCAGAACTGACACCCCAAAGCAGAATTCTGACATGCCAAAGCAGGACTCTGCTGGGCATGACTTGTGCAGACATTTCTTGGGATGACTTTGCCAAAATGATGGCACAACAAAGCACCACACTCATGCAGTTTCCCCATCAAAGCATCCTTCTGAAAATATTCAGGAAAGAACATGATCTCCCCCTTGTACTGGAAATACATCTCACCTTCATTTGCATTTGTCCCTCACCTGTATTTGCTTTTGTCAGGGATTTTTGCTGCTGCTCCCTTGCAGGATGTAACCTTGTCTTTCATTGTAGGTAAGAAGATAAGAAGTCATGGGTGCATTGTAGATAAGAAGTCATGGGTGGAGCTGGCAGGTATTTTATTATTTCTTAATTCATTCTAAAAGGCTAAAGAACCTCGAGCAGGCTTTTGGATTGGATTGGGCAAAAGAATGCAGTGCTCAGAGTTAATTAGCCATCCAGATTTCATACAGCTTTTGTAGCTGTAGTTTCTTGGAATGAAAAGAAATATAATGATATATTGCAAAGATTATGAAGGAAGATTGGGATATATCAGGGATATTACTTTAACTGAAAAAAACATCAGAAAAATGTCCTAGTTTCTGTGTAATTCCAAAGCTCAGTATATGGAACAAAACATCCAGGGGAATTAATTATGTTTTTGTGGAGGTTTTTTTGCAAGCTTTTTTAATCCCATGGAAATCTAGGTGCAGGAGGGTATCAGTCATCTATACACAGAACTACATAAAGTATCATTAGAGAGCCCTCCAAATGCATTGATTTTTTTTTTCCAGCAGTAGTGTATCAATATTTTCACCACAGCAAAAAAATTTTAACCTTCATTATGAAGCATTTTTCTGTGGGTAACAAACCACTGGGTATCAGGGAAAATAAATAGTTGCCTCCCCACATCTTCTGTGCAGAAAGTGAACTTGCACTGCTCTGATGGAAGAACTCTCTAAGTTTAATGTATTACTCCCTCTTCCCACCAGCAGCTGCCTTATCTCTCCTCATGTCACATTATCTGACCGGTTTTTTTTCTCTATTTTAACCCTATGAAGTAAAGACTCCTGAGCCTTCCAGACCAGGACTGTGCTCATTTCCAGCCTAGCAGTTACTCATGGCTGGATTATCCCCATTTGTCTCTGTGCTAACATTATAATGTAATTCACAAGCTTTTCTACCTGGCATTTATTCTCATAGCAATATCCTTCCAGCACAGCTATCCTTTAGTCAGACTAAACAAACCAAGGAGTTTGGGGGCACCACTCCAAGGGGATGAAATGTGCCACTGATTTGCTGGACCCTCCCTTAACTGGACTCCAGCAAGTCAATGACTTGTAGCACTGGGCTGCTCTGAGTCAGGCACAGCAACAAGAAGATCTTCTGGCCAGAAGATAAAAATATATCATAGTGGACTTTGAACTGCAAAATCTTTGTTGTTGTTTTTATTCCTTCACTTCCAAATGGTTGAGTTTCTTCTGAGCATCCTTTCAATGCAGCTGTTCAGGCAGTTGAAAGTCTCTTGACATATAACTGGTTGATAATATTAGCACTGGTGACTTCAAAAAGGAGGCTAGACACAGTCTGCT
The DNA here is from genome assembly GCA_013397555.1 of Urocynchramus pylzowi. Classification (NCBI taxonomy): domain Eukaryota; kingdom Metazoa; phylum Chordata; class Aves; order Passeriformes; family Fringillidae; genus Urocynchramus; species Urocynchramus pylzowi. Next base: position 4,887 of record VZRH01002692.1, on the reverse strand, counting down.
GTGAAGGTCCTGAGATATTGCACTGGTTTGTTTCACCTGTTTGTCCTCTTGAAAAATGAGCCTGAGTTACAGACTTTTTCTTTACGCTTAATGTTAAATGAAATGAATGTGGTTTGTTCAGGCCGAGGTAAGGTTACTCTTAACTGTTCTTCCAGAATACCTTAAATTACTCATCAACATTGAAGCTAAATCCATGTCACTGCTTGCCAGTTTGGTGTTTGTCCAGGGCAGAAATCTGCCTTCTCCCACCCATACAGAGATTAGCTGAGCTCTGCATGATCAGCAGCAATTTGTATGATCTGTATCTAGAGAGTTTAAAGTACTCCATAATGACACGACTTCCCAGCAATGTTTATACCCTGAGCAGCACTGCAGAGTCTCTACTGGTCTAGCCCTGGGAATCTAAAAAAAAAATCCCCAAAGTATCACAGGAGAACCTCTTTCACAACCATACTGCAAAGTCAGTTAGATCTAAAGATTCAGACTTCTCCAGCCTGGCCTTCCCTATACCCGTGCAGTCCTTTTCATCAGGAGCACAAGATGTTACCCACTGGGGCTCCTTTCCTTCCCCCCAACACCTCTTTCTCTTCTGAACTGCTCATTCCTCCCCACACCTGTGCCCCAGTCACAACTGCTATTCCAGGGTGTCCTTTCGTCCCTACATCCTTTGGTTTCACAGCCTGTAAAAGAAATACATGTTCCTCTATTTTTCTGCCCAGCCCCCAGTCATTATTCCACAGAAGTCCTCCCTCCTCATCGCACCCTGGATTTGTGTTCACAGCCTGGATTTGTAGCACTCCTTCATTAAGCTGCACATAACAACGTGTTGTTATTTTGCTTTCCTGAAGGCCATGTGTCCATTAATATGAGCATCTTCTTAGGGGCATTAAAAATGGGAAAGCAGCTCAGTTCTCCTCTGAATTTGTTGCAAATTTTGGCTTTTTAACCTCTCATTCTTTGACCATCCTGAAAACTCAGTGACAACAGCCTAAATGACAAGGGATGAGCATCGTGTGTGACATGGTCACCCATGAGTGGGACTCGGGGTGTCACCAGCAGGATGTTCCCACGGCCATAACTGGGGGTTGCACCTTCTCACGCCCCTGAGCACTCTGCCCCTGCTCCAGACACCTGGAGGGCTCCCCTAAAGCCATGGTGGGATGCAATGGACTTTCAAATGTCCATGAGAAGCAGAGGATGGGCATAAAAGCCTGTGGTGTGAGGACTAGGATGCTATAAAGGACTGGGAAGGGTGAAGGAACAACTGTGCTGCACCCCTGAGCGGCTTAGGGGGCACCACATTTGGGGGTTTACAGAGTTTTAGCAGAGTGCATACTTTGGGCATAAACTGGCCCTGAGCTGGGCTTACGTGTGAAAATCAGTGATTCTCTCCCTGCTCATTGACTTCCCTTTGGCATGGATTAATCACCCTGGGGTTTTTCTGTTTATCCACCAGCTGTCTCAAGGGGATGGTGGGGTTGTGTTGTTTGTTTGAAGTTGATTGGCACAATCTGTTGGCAGAGATCATCAGGTCACCATGGAAAACCACAGCAAAACTTTGCACCTCTGGTTTTTCACACCAATTTTCCCAGAGACTAAAATTACCCCTAGAAATGACGCAAAGAGGACAAAGACTAAGGCTTCTTTTTACTGAGGATGGAGAGCCCCACAACAATCCTATTTCCTGAATATACTGTGTTCACCTATTTCCCAACACAGCGAGTTGGGAACATTTTGGTGTCCAGTAAACTCAAATTTCAAGGCTGTGTCAAAACGGGCAAAGAGGAATCCTGGAGCACCAATCACTGCTGTGACCACCTCCTGAAGGGGAAAGCACCTCTTGAACCTTGTACCATGCTCTTGCATCATCTCTGAATCAAGAAAGGCAGAACCCAGCATAGCCTTGGAGAGCTGAGTCATGAACTTGTCTGTTCGTGTCAAACTAAAGCAAACTGTGTTTATTACAAAATAATCTACAACTGATTTGTCTCCAAAGGCCAGAGCAAAGACTGGGCAAAAGAGAAATGAGATACAAATGCTGAGATAAGGCAGATGATGCTCCTTGGAATGGGGACTGAGATCCACTGCTCGGTCAGTGCAGCGTCTGTCACAGCCACATCCTTGCAGACACAAGGCTTCTGGCGTGCCAAAAGATTAATGCACCCACCCAACTTGCCTCCAGTGCAGACAGTAAACTCCCTTCTGAAGACAGCAGCTCTGCTAATATGAAGGGAATTGCTCATTTTAGAATTCTGAACAAAGCCCTAAATTTGCTGTACTGCACATCTATGCAAACCATAGAACTTCCTGCCCTGGCTTGACCCCACTAACAAACACCATCCAAAGAGCTCAGGTTTTCTCCAGATCATAATCTCCCCTCAGCACATCCACCCCTGCTCTTGATTTTCCGCACCATCCTTACAGGAGAGCCTGTACAAAATTTGTGTTTTCCCTTTTCTTGTGCCTCTTCCCCAGCTGCTGCAGAAGGGTGGGCACGGGTTTTATTTGCGAGCCATGAATGGTGCTTTGGAAAGGGTGGCACTTTAACTGTTCACAGTTGTGGAGTGACAACATTTCTCTTACATAACACCTGTCCACAGGCCAGCAAACAAGGTGGACTGGACTTCTACAGCCTTCAGAGGGCACAAATTCCTGCCTTAGTTAGAAGCTGCTTCTGACCCACTGCAGGCAGTGCTTGTACTTCACAACACAGAAACAGAGAGATTTCAAACAAAATCTTAAATTCTGTCAGAGTTGATTCATCTGTGAGAAAGGCTCTTGTCATACAGTATGTGAATAACCTTTTCCCTTCTCTTTCCCTTTTGTAAACCAACCCTGACACCTGCTTTGGGATTTACCTTTTCATTGTAACCTGTTTTTATTTAGTTTGGTGTAGGAGCCCAGGGGCATGAGTCAATGTGAAAGCGGTTATTATTTACAACAGGGAAACCAGCTGAAATATTTGGCAACACATGCATTAAATTACTTGAACATTAGACAGTTCAGTCTATCACATGAATGGTGTTTTTCAGATTAGCAGACTTTTCTACCTTTACCTTCCACTCCTCCTCCTTCGTCACAGAAGGAGGGACCCTAAATCATATGACTTGATAAAAAAGATTGCACAGTGTGAAACACTCCCACTTCCCACAGACGTGGGACAAGCACATCAAGGCAGAACTCAGAGCCAATCAGAGAAGAGCTGAAATGAACCTTCTGCCTTCTTTCTCTACAGAAACATGGGCTCTTATACTTCTTTTCATGGCCCTTCTGCTAGTTTGAGTAAAATACTCTTTATTGATTCTCTGCTTCTGCCATTTCCCTCTTCTTGTCCTTACTCACTTTCACACAATGCATCTGCTGAAGAGTAGATGTGATTCCCAGTTTTCTAGCATCAAACCAGGCTCTGGGATGTAGCAGAGAAGTCTAAAGACTGTACAGGTGTATGATCTTGCTCCAAGGTTTGGAGTATTCTCATCCAGTTAAGAGATTGCTGCTAAGCATCAAAGGAATAATTGAATGATAATCATGTCAGGTTCTGGTTACCATCAGGGTGCTGGCTTCAGTCAGGGTCCTGATCCATCAGGTGATTTTTCACAGACATCCAGCTGTGCCTCCCTGGCTGAGGCTGCTGTGCAGGCAAGCCAGCAGAAGATGACCCTGCTGCACAGGTGGAGAGCAGCAGAAAGGCACCAGGAAAAGAATACTTGCAGGATCAGTTTTTACTCCTTCTGACTTCTTCCATGGTGCCCAGCTAAGGTTCTCCTCAGGGGCGCCTGGACCAGGAGGGGTCCTTTCCAGAGGTTTGATTTCCATCCCCTGTCCCTCCTCACAGGCACATGTGCTGGGGGAAGGAGTGGAGCACAGCGCAATGTCAGCCACTTGCTCCTGGCTTTGCAGACACAATCCCACAGCAGAAATGTTCCCCCAGTGCTTCAGGGCAACTCTGCTAGTGGGGAAATGCTGTTCTTGGCTTTGTGGGTGCCATTCAGCACTGCAGCAGAGCAGAGCTGGTTAGAAACCCCTGATTGATGTGGTGCACACGAGCACAGCCCATTTGTCTGCCCTGGCAACACTGAAGCCACTGCAGCTCAGCAAGCTCAGAATGTTTTAGCCATATTTTTCAAATTGTTCCGGTGATTTGGATCACTGAAAAGTCTGTTTGGGGCTGACTCTTCCAAAAAATAAAGAAACCCCAAACCACACCAAACCAACAAAACCAAAAAAAGCCACCCTGAATCTTGACCCAAACTCTCCGATTTCAGTAACTCTGGGGCTATCTAAGATTGATGGTTAGCAGACTTGCACCTTCTGCAGGCACTTGTAATTCTGTTGTGGCAAAAGGGACTTAACCCAGATCTCTGTGCTCTGATATCAGAGCTAAAATAGAAATTTCACTGCCCATTGACACAGAGAGGTGGTTTAGATGCTTCTTGTTCAGCTGGGGTAGCACTGTTCCAGTTCACACAAGAGGGAATTTCAGGCATTTCTGGTTCACATCCATGGTAGGAAGAAGTAATGATTATTCTTTGGCTTTACACTGAATGGTCCTTTTCAGTCTGCAGAAAACCTTGACACATTTTACTTGTAGGAGTGTTAGACTACATTTTCCTGGCCATGTTTCAAGTGGTTTAAGCCTGTTTTCCTACAGTATTTCTGGGCATTTTAACCAGCCCAGACTGACAACTCCTGGTCCTCCCGCAGCCTTGGCTACCTATAAACATTACAAATGAGAATTCACAAACATTTGATTCCTAGTACTGAATTAACCTTTGACAAAAAAGATTAAACATTGACAGACTGAATTCTGTGGAACCTTTTTTCACCTGAACACACCCAGCTCCTTATTTTTCACTTGTCCTGTTTGGAGCATAAGGTGGGATCCGC
>VZRH01002690.1:71917-107616 GCA_013397555.1 Urocynchramus pylzowi | reverse complement strand
GGCTCCTATTTTAAGGAGGTCTTTCTCTTCTGTCTTGCTCAATACAAGGATTTCTTGCATTTCTCTCATGGGGCTTAACACCACCATTAATTTTTCTGTCCCTGATTTGTCTGCATTCTTCGCTTCTAAATCTGCTTATTTTTCCGTCGTGCTTCTTGAATCACCCGTTTTTGATGTCCTTTAACGTATACTACTGCCACTTCTTCTGGTAATTGTAAGGTTTCTAATACCTCCAAAATAAGCTTTTCATGAGTCAGTCCCTTTCCCTTTGAATTTAATAGCCCCCTCTTTTCCCAAATTTCTCCAAAGGTATGCACTACTCCAAAAGCATATTTTGAGTCTGTATCTATTGTTCCTCTTTTCTGTGTTAATATTTCCAGAGCTCATTTTAGGGCATATAACTCACATGCTTGGGCTGACCAGTTGGAAGGTAACTTTTCCTTTTCTATGGCCACTNTATTTTTCCGTCGTGCTTCTTGAATCACCCGTTTTTGATGTCCTTTAACGTATACTACTGCCACTTCTTCTGGTAATTGTAAGGTTTCTAATACCTCCAAAATAAGCTTTTCATGAGTCAGTCCCTTTCCCTTTGAATTTAATAGCCCCCTCTTTTCCCAAATTTCTCCAAAGGTATGCACTACTCCAAAAGCATATTTTGAGTCTGTATCTATTGTTCCTCTTTTCTGTGTTAATATTTCCAGAGCTCATTTTAGGGCATATAACTCACATGCTTGGGCTGACCAGTTGGAAGGTAACTTTTCCTTTTCTATGGCCACTAGCTCTTCATCTACTGCAGTGTACGCCGACTCCCGGAGCCCCTGGATTACCCTTGAAGATCCATCAATATACAATTGTTTTCCTCCTTGGAGTGGTTGATCTGTTCGTTCTTCTCTTACTTTAGTTTGATAGTTTATAACCTCTAGGCAATTATATACTAATCCCTCATCTGGTTCTCCATACAAAAACTGGGCAGGGTTAAGTTGGTTACTCATGATTAGTTCTAAATCATTATCTATTAACATGGCTTCATTCTTCAACTCTCAGGAATCAGTGAGCCATTTCTCAGCCTTTTGGTTTAGGGTACTTCTGAGTGTGGGGTATATATTTTCAATTTTCCCCCAAAGATTAATTTCTTGCTTTTTTCTATGAGTACTTGCTGCCACTGCTTGAATGCAGGTTGGCTACTCCCAGCTGACAGGGTCTAGCAGTTTTGATAAATAGGCCACTGGTTTCCTGCATCCTCCCCAATCCTGGGCTAATACTCTATGTGCTACTCTTTTTTCTATATCTACAAACAGATAGAAAGGTTTGTCTAAGGCAGGAAGACTCAGTGCCAGTGCACTGACTAATTTTTGTTTTAAATCTTCAAACTTTTGCTCGTCTTCTTTTTCCCACCTAATCTCTTCTTCTACTACCTTTTTTATACAAGAACTTGATGGTCTGAGTGTATCCTTCAGTCCACAGCTTACAATATCCCAACAAGCTTAAAAACCTTCTAACCTCCCTCTTGTTTTTTGGCTGTGGAAGTGAGAATATTCCCGTAATTCTCTCAGGGTTCAGTTACTGGCTCCCTTGACAAATCACATGTCCTAGATATTTTACTTCACGCTCTACAAATTGGAGCTTCTCTTTTGATACCCGACGTCCTTGGTCTCCCAGAATATTTAACAACGCTATGGTGGATTTCCAGACTTCTTTTTCTTCTGTCCTGAGAGAAGCAAATCATCTACATATTGGATAAGTTTTATCTCAGGTTTGATGGAAAAAAATTGTAGTACTTCACCTAGTGCTTGACTGAATAGGTTTGGGTATTCGGAAAACCCCTGGGGTAACCTAGTCCACCAAAGCTGTTGCTTTCTTCCTGAATCGGGATTCTCCCATTCAAAGGGAAATATATCTCTACTTTCCTCTGCTAGTGGGCAAGCCCAAAAAGCGTCTTTTAAGTCTATCACGCTTTTAGGTCTAAACCACTGGTATGATGAGGGGATATTACTCAGCAGTGTATAGGGTTTAGGCACTAATGGGTATGGATTCACTGTTCTTTTTTTCACTTCTCTCGAGTCTTGGACTAGCCTGTAAGTTCCATCTGACTTCTTTACTGGTAATATGGATGCATTACGGGGGGAGGACATACACGGTTATAAGGTCCCCTCCTCAAGTAGGTCATGGATCACCAGCTGTAATCCTCTTCTCCCTTCCAGGGAGAGTGGGTATTGTTGTACCTTACTGGATGTTTTTCATTAGCTATTTTCATTACTATAGGTTTCATGTTCAATTTACCTCCATTTTTTGGTTTTGCCCCCACCATTTTATGAATTTTCTCCTCATCTTTCTCTCTCAGTTGGAGAAGGTTAACTCCCATTTTCCCTTCCCCTGGGAGTACTCCAATGTCCAATTGCACCTGTGAATCATGTCCTAATAAATTGCACCCTGCTTCTGGAAATAATAAAACATCCCCAAATTCTATTTTATTTGTCCTTTCAAACTTTATTTGCTTTATAACTGATGCTTTAAACCCTTCCCCTTATTTGCACCATCTGGTCAAATAAGGAACGGCCCCAGAATGTTCTTCCTTTTCTGTACCCTCATTGGTTTAAATTCTACGGCAATGTCCCCGCCTTAGTTTTTTTATTGGTTGTCCTCCTTGATCCACTCCTTTGCAGTCCCCTGCTCCTCCTGCTATTGGACCCCTACCCTAAACTCCACCCCTACCCTGTCATGTAAAATCCATGACCCCACCTGCTTGTCTCTTGTCTTGGTCCCTGGCACAGTAAAGGATCCTGGATTTTGCTAAACCAAGACTTGTCCTGTTGCCTTCCTTTCTCTGTTGGTCATCAGTAGCTCCCTGACATCCGAGACTCCAGGGCCTGGGGAGCTTGTTGCACCCCTCGCTGTGGCGGAACGCAACACCCAGTGTATACTAAGAATTCAAATTCAAGAGGTCCTGGGGACCTATTTTTAAAGATATTAAGGGCTCCTGATGGTATTCTGTCTCCAGGAGGTAGAACCCCTGACACCCCTAGTCTTCTGCTGCTTCTTTTTTCTCAGTCTCATAGACCCTCAGGTCCTTTTCTTTTTGGGGGCAATTTTTCCTGATATGTCCATTCCCTTTACAATAAAAGCAAATTGGTCCTAGGTTCCGCTATTTCCCAAATTCTCCTTTTTGCGTCCAATCCCAAGGAGCTGCGTCTCCCCTCCATCTATCTTCTCGCATTCAGGTTTCCCCTTCCTTACATGGGCTGTTCTTAATGTTTTGGTTTCCTTCCTTAATAGCAGTTACCATTACCCTGGCCTTTACGTTGGCCTTCTCTTCATCTCTCTTGACATATACCTTCTGTGCCTCTCTTAAAAGATCTTCTAATCTCCCTTCTTGCCAACCATCTAACTTTCTTCATATATCTGGCCAAGCATGAGTGACAAAATTTATCTTTAGCAAGATCTGTCTGGCCATTGTATCAGGGTCAACCCCTGAATATTGCCTCATATTTTTCCTCAGTCTTTCTAGCCACTCTGTTGGTGTTTCTTCCCTCTTTTGCTGCTCATCAAAAGCTTTACAAGCATTCTGATTCCATGGAGCTGCTTCCTTGATACCACTTATAATTAATGTTCTGTATTCCTCCATGTTTTGCCTTCCCCTGGTGCTGTTGTGGTCCCAATTAGGGTGCACTGTGGGCATTTTCAGGTCCCCAGGAGGTCCTTGGATATGCTCCCTTTCCCATATTTGTATCCCAGCCACCCAGATCATCTGTCTTTCCTATGGTATAACATAGTCATTGTTAATTGCATCTTTTCCCATGCATAAATATGGGCTCAGAAACTGGTCTAACTGTTCCACTAGTACAATCGGGTCCTCTAGTAATCCTTTTAATTCTTTCTTGAACATTCTCACCTCAGAGGAATTGAGTGGTACGGTTACAAATCCAATTCCTCCCTGCACCCTACCCAGTGGTACTTCTCTCAGAGAATATAATCATGCTGCTTGGCTCCCATCCCCTGATCTGCTTTCCTCTGGTTGTACCACTCTGGCTCCACTCCTGGCTTGGTGGGTGGCAGCTCCACCTCACTCCCGTCTCGGCATCAGTGTCCCCGCCCCCACTTTGGAGAGCGGCAGCTTCCCCCACGCTCCCACCTCAGCAAGTGTCAGTTCCACTCCTGGCTCAGCAGGTGGTGGTTCCGCTCCCAGCTTGGCGAGGGGCAGCTCCCTCCCCGCTCCCAGCTCAGCAAGCTACGATTCTGCTCCTGGTTTGATGGGCAGCGGCTCTGCTCCTGGCTCAGTGAGCGGTAGCTCTCCCCCAACTCCTGGCTCAGCAAGTGGCGGCTCCGCTCCTGGCTTGGTAGGTGGTGGTTCTGCCTCGCTCCTGGCTCAATGTAGCAAGAAGTCGATGGCAGCTCGGTTTTGGAGAGTGGCATGCCTAGTAGTCTTTTCATCTGTCAGGAGGTCACCTAGCATGGTAGATGTCAGGTTGGTCTGCTAGCCAAGTCAACACCCTCGGTGAGAAAACTCACCGAGGGCTTTTGTGGTGGGGACCCAAGGTAAGAGGATGCTCATTTAAACTCTCTTCTTATAAGGCCAGTTGATAATTTGGCTACCACAATTTTCATCCAATTGGGTGAGCTCTCATTTTTGGCAGGCCAATTCATCTTTCTGATGCCAATTCTGGAGCAATGTTGAGTTCGGGGTGAGGGTGGCAAGCTGGCCAAGGGTGCAAGGACTTCCTTGCAGGCTAGAGGGGATTCCGGCCCATACCCTGTCCCCACAGATTAGGAACACACCTTGGGGGAGCACTCTGGGATGTCGAGAGGACACAGATGGTGTGCTGCTGGTGTAATTGCACCAGTTAATTGAGTTATAGATTTTTTATTTAGTAGGTGTTGTGTCTCTTAGGTAGATAGATTTTTGATATTCTGAGGCTGGTATATTTGACACCTAATTTGATAGTCCATGCTTTGCCTGTTAGTCTATAAAAAAATCTGATACAATAAGTGGCCTTGGGGTACCCCAGAAGTTCCAATTCTTGGTGCTCCGCTGGTGCATGGGGCAAGATCCTCGTCCACTTGTCCCAGGTATCTACCGGGATGGGCTCCTTCCCCGTGAAGGGGTATTCATTGGGCTTTAAAGGAATCCCTTCCAGGCATGAAGCCAGTGGGTTGCTGGCACTGACCATGGACAGGCACATGTTGTCTTGCTGAAGAGTCTTGGCTAGGGTGATCCTGACGTTTTCCTTGCATGCTACTAGCCATGCATTCACTGCCGATGATCCTATGAATATCCAGAAGATCCGGAGGTTCAGGAAGACCTCACTGAGGTACGCGTTGCCAGCCATCCTCGTGATGACATGATGTTTAAGGTGCTTCTGTTAGGGTGTTTGAATAAGAGGTTATTAATTTTGGGGATGGGGTGATTTTTGCTGTAAAACTTTCTTTTTCCTCCCTCCTTCCTTTTCATTCCCCCTTTTTTTAATAAAAAAAAGAATTGCAGAAAGGGGTGGGTAAAAGGTTTAGGGAAGAGGCTGGAGGTAAGTAGGGGTTTAGGGAAAAGAGAAGGGGACTGGAGTGTGAAAGTAAGTGGTGGGGAAAGTAGGGGTTTTGGGGTGAAGAAAGGGAGAAAGCTGGAGGGCAAGCTTTGCTTAGTTATTCTTAGGGTAGCAGCCATATATGTTTATTCAACTGGAGTCTGATTTGGAGTCCTGTCTTGTCTGTGACCTAGCGATGGGACAATCTGGTCTTTACTGTAGTTGTGTTCGATGACGTCTCTGTCTCCAGGCGGTGGTCCTTTGGTTTTCAAGTGATTCTCCGTGGGTCTCAGAACAATCTGCATTATTCTTTGGGAGCAGCGTTTGCAGGCCGAGGTATGGTTTAATGTTTTTTGCTGGGAGCCATTTGGGGCCAGATGGTGTGGACACACAGGCATACCTCCTCCCCCAAATAATCAATGGAAAAGGCCCTGATATTTGTTGAGTTTCAGGATCCTTTGCTGGAATGCCAGCCTCTCTGAATTCCTCAGAGAGGGAGATGAATGCAGGGGTTGAATTAAAGCCTTTGGTGAAACTAAGATATATTAAGCCACGTAGATATGAAGTAGAAGTGTAGGTTTAAGTAAATAAAAGTGTAAGTTATAGTTTTAAGTAAACTTAAGTTTTACGTTTTAAGTAAGTAGAAATACATTCTAAGTGCCTTAAGAAACTATATTAACTAACAAAGGCCCTAAGGCCTAGTTAAAAATGCAGCAATTTAGCCCTAGACATAATAAAACATAGCAGAACCTTGCCACTAGAACAGATAGAATTGCTCATGTAAAACAGATAAAACTACATGCATAAATAGATCAAACTATTCATGTAAAAAAATAAACTTATTCACGTAAATTTTAAGTAAGAAAACAGAGAGTTCATTTGTGTAATTAGATAATATCATATGTATAGTTTCTTAGGTAAGAATTGATACTACTTTCGTACTACTTTCATACTACCTTTGCACATCAGAATCAAGTTCAGATTAGTTTAGAAATAATGTTTTAGAATTGTGCTTTTATCTAATTGGGTGTTTTATAAATAAAAAGCTCCACAGTGGGGTACAAGGATCATCATTGTTAACATCAGCTTCACCATCATCATCATCATCATTATTGACCACCACAGCATCAACAAATCAGCAACCACAAGAAGAAGAAGAAAGAAGAAAGAAGAAAAGGAAAGCTGTGGTCCCTTCTGCTACTGCCTGGAGCATCAGACTCTACTACTACTGCCACTTCATGGGACATCAGACTCTGTGCCTGAGAACAAGTGTTGCTGCTGCTGCTGTTCCTGTATGGAATCTGGGACTCTATACTACAAAGCAGCCTTGCAGCTGCTGCTTCTGCTTGGGACTTTATGCCAGAAAGCTAACATGGACTCTAACACCTTGAACTCTTTGCCTTTGAGACTGATGCATTCATACAATAAAAAAACTTATAACAACCAACAACTGCTTGTGTTTCTTTGAGGACTCTAGACCCAGTAACAACCTCGACAATCCTTGATGAGCACTGTCAGCTTCTCATCATGCTCAGCTCGGGCAGAATTTGAGACGAGCCAGAGTACAGGGGGGTTTGGCTCTGAGGCTGAGCAATTTAGGAAGTTAATAACATAAAGAGCCTTACAGAGCCTCCCAGTGGGAGGTATAGTCTCTGTTCCTCCCTGCTGCTGATCAAGGACCCTCTTGAGGGTCTAATGGGTCCTTTCCACAACTGATCGCCCTGTCAGATAGTGTGGTGTACCCATGGTGTGCTTCAACCCCACTGGTTGAAGAAGTCCCTCAACATGCAAGAGGTGTAAGCAGGCCCGTTATCTGTTTGTATTTGCTCTGGGACTCCCAGGGTGGCAAACGCAAGGAGAAAATGCCGGACGGTGTGTTTGGCATTTTCTCTTGAGTGGGCTGAAGCAAACACTGTTCTTGTGTTCTAGATTAATTATATTCTATTTGCCATCTGTATGGCAGTTGTTTTCTGTTAAGTGGGCAGTTTTCCTTATCTCTTCCACAATTAATCCTCCCTCCAGGGAAACATCTGCTGATAATAAGCTACTGAATGTCACTGCATGACTGATAAGAACTATAGCATCCCATTGTGAGATGCTCCACCCGGAGGGAGTAGCCAAGCATTCCTACCCGGATATAATCGTGAGCTTCTAGAACACCAGCTACCTCTTCCAATGGATCTTCAGAGGAAGACTACACCTTTCTACAGGATCACTGCTCCAACAGAACCACCCCTGACACTCCAGGAGGGCTGCAGCCACAATTCCAATTAGACTGCTACCAACACCCTGACCAACAGGGTATCAGTTTGTATTCTGACTCTGTCAGTGTTGTTTTAGTTTACTACATTGTTTATTTTGTCTTTTTATTTTTTCTTCCCTAATAAAGAACTGTTATTCCTGCTCCCATATTTTTACCTGAAAGCCCCCTTAATTTCAAATTTATAACAATTCAGAGTGGGGGGGTTTACATTTTTCCATTTTAGGGGAAGTTCCTGCCTCCCTTAGCAGACACCTGTCTTTCCAAACCAAAACAACCTGTCTACATGTACAAATTTTGATCTCCCAAAAGATGGGATATGGGTGATGTCTGTCGGCCAGATTTGGCAGTTGTTGAGGCCCCAGGGGTTAACCCCAGAACTCACAGAGGATAGGTTTGCCAATTGGAGCACATAGCCACAATTGCTCTGGCTTGGTCTCTGGGTATTTTGAACATCCTTATAAGGGTGGGCACATATTGGTGGTATAAGGCATGCAATAATTTTGCTTGGGCAAAAAGGTCAGGAACATTGGCAGTCTCGGCAGGCGTGGCAAACATGTCCGACCTCCTGTTACCTTCTGTGATGGCACCTGGGAAGTTGGTGTGTGACCTGACATGCATTATATGATATGGTTGCTTTCTGTGGGAGATAAAGCGTATCAACTTAGAAAGCAACTTGTACAAATTTGGGTTGCAGACCTCATTAGAAAAGAATGTTCAGCCCTCATAGCTACTCCAGCTATGTAGGCCAAACCTGTAACCAGATTAAAAGGCTTATGGAATCTCTCAAAAGCTCTGATGATGGCTGCTAATTCTGCAATTTGTAGCAATCCTTCTACCACTCAGACAGGAGACTCTGACTTCTGTGTCCTGGGGTCCCTTCACTGACTTGTGGGACCTTTCCAAGCTGTCAGTAAAAACAGTCAGAGCCTTGAGAGGTGTTTTACTCTGAAGTAATTTGGAGACCAAATTGAATTCTGATTTGAGCAACTTATGGCTAGGCAAATGAATTGAAATTTGACCCGTGTAGCTATCAAGGGCAAACTGGAAGCTCTCATTGGTTTGGAGCAAATGCTCCAAATCCCCAGTTTTCCATGGAAGGAAAATGCAAGTGAACTCACACATCACAAGAGTGTGGAAGCAAGGTCTGTCCCTTTTGATGAGATCTGCCATTATCTCCTGTGGTGTCGTGATGGTTTTGGTAAGCTGGTTGTGTGAGAAGACCCATTCAATAATAAGGAGTCCGTCTCTCAGTGTTTCGTCCCATTGAAAAATGAGTGCATAGAAGCGCGGGGCCTTACCCAGGATAGTCAGCTGGAAGGGCAAGCTAGGTTCATAGAAGTGGGCTTGCCACGAAGACAAGGCCTCCTGGACCTTGGCAATGGATTCCCGGGCCTCTGGTGTGAGACCGTGCAGTGAGTCCAGGTCCTCGCTGCCGTGGAGCAGGTTGAAGAGTGGTGTCAGAACCTCTATCGTTATCCCCAGCAGAGAACGTACCCAGATGATGGACCCACATAGGTGGTATAGATCCCGCAGGATCTTTGGGTCATCCTGGATGGTCAGCTGCTGGGGCATGACAGTCTGCTCACGAATCCGGAGTCCCAGGTAGGTCCAGGGGCAGGTGTGCTGGATCTTGTCTTCACGGATTTTGAACCTAGCCTTCTTGATGTCCTTGATGGTTTTTTGTCAAATCACTTTTAGGTAGGTCTCCTCTGGTGCGCAGAGATATTGTCCATAAGATATTGTCCATATAATGATAGATAACTGCATCCGGGAACAAGCTCATCATGGGTGTCAGGATGTAGGCTACGTACCACTGGCATATGGTCGGGGAGTTCTTCATCTCTTGAGGAAGGACCAGCCAGTGATACCTTTTTAGAGGGGCCTGTCTGTTTGGGGTTGGAACCAAGAATGCAAACCTGGGGGCATCTCGAGGATGGAGGAGGATATTAAAGAAACTATCTTTAATATTGATCATGGCAAGTTTCCAGTCCCAGGGCAGCATAAATAGTGAGGGAAAATTGGACTGCAGGGGACCCATGTCCTCAATGACTTCATTTATTTTCCTAAAGTTGTGGAGGAGCCTCCACCTGTCCTTGCCAGGTTTTTTGAGAACAAAGACAGGGGAGTTCCAAGGGCTGTTGGTCTCAGAGATGTGGCCCTTGGCAAGCTGCTCCTCCATGAGGGCCTCTAGTGCACGCAATTTCTCATTGGAGCGGGGCCAGTGGTCAACCCACACTGGATGTTGTTGTTTCCAGGTAAGTTGAGGGATGGTAGATTTTGCACACTCCACAGAGGTCCCAACTAAAAATGCTACTGAGGATGGATAGAGAGGCCCCCCCATTGGGTCAACAGGTCCCTACCCAAAAGGGTGATTGGTGTCCTCACAACAAATGACCAGATGGTCTTGCTCTCAGGGCCTTCTATGATGATATTTCTTTTGCTTCTCAGGGAAACTGCCACTCCTCCAGTTTCCGAGATCATCCCAGCCATGGGCTGCAGCTCCAAATTTGCTGGCCACTCAGAGCGGGCAATAATGATAACGTCTGCCCCGGTGTGCAGCATGCCTGGGCGCTGGATATTTTCCCGTTTGAAGAACAGGCCACACTCTATGATGGGCTTGTTTGAGCCCACAACCTGTGTCCACATGATGATTGGGTTGAGGGGAACCTGTTCTGGGTAGTCTCTGGGTAACAAAAAGGCCTGCGTAATAGGTGTTCCTTTCGGAGAGATAAAAAGGGTGTTTCTGTGCAGCAGATTTGCACAAGGATCTCCTCTCCGGGGCGAACAGTCTGCACTTCAGGAAAAATGTGTATTTGGTCTGGTCCGTAAAAAGTGTCCCTGAGAATTAAGATGTCCCAAGGACCGTCCTGTGGCCCATATTTACCAGTAGGTATTCGGTGAATACATTCATCTGTGAAATCGATGGACAGCATGGTTACCAGCTGGCACCAGATTCCAACATACAGACCTGTACCGCTCTGTATGTTGGGTCTCCCTGATGTGCAATGGAGTCTTCGGGGACTAGGATGACAGTGTTGCTTGCTGTCCACCTGCCTGCTCCTGATGGTTGGCTATGGCAGGCAGAGTGGGGAGGTACAGCTTTGCATTTGTTGTTGTAGTGCGGGGCCGTGCCAAGCTCCACTGGGAGTTTCCAGGGAGCTGCTGGTACTGTGGCTGTCTTTTTGTGGCTTTGTCTTTGATGATCTGGGAGACAGTCTTGCAGGGAGGGCCTCTCAGGACAGTCCTTTAAAAAATGTCCAAGCTCACCACAATTAAAACACCTGGAGTTTTCTTTTGCAGCAACCACTGCAAATTCTTCTGACACTCCCTCTGCAATACTTTTAGCAACTGCTTGGGCAACTGTATTCTGTGTTGAAGTGTGTCTTGTGCAGGCTTCTACCATCTGCTCAATAGATGGTTCTGTGTCAAGAGGGAGCACTTTTAGGATTGTTTTGCACTCGATGTTTGCATTCGCCATGGCTATTTTATTTAAAACTTCCTTCTGGGCCTCTGGGCTTTCTATTTGCCTTTTGAGTGCAACTTCTAGTTTGTCCACAAACTTTATGAAAGCCTCATTCACCCCTTGTTTGATGTTTGTGAAGCTTTGCATTGGGATGGTGTCGTCGGGAGTAAGGAACAATGATGACTTGGCAGCGGTGGCAATGTCATTGAGAGCGGCTTCTGGTAAGTCTTTTGCCTGGTCTTGCGGTTTCTGGAAGTCACCTTCTCCCGCCATTTGTTCAATGGTTAAATTTGGTTTGTTAGCATCTTTAGAATACATCTGCCAATGATTTTAGGTGTTTTTTCCACTGTCTCTCCCACAGCATGTACTCACCTAGGGAGAGGAGGCAATTCATAATGTTTTTAATAACATGTGGGACCAGGACATGGGTGGAGAAGGTAGCTTCCAGTAAGTTTTTAAAGAAATGTGATCCCTGATCATGCTCCTTGGCCACCTTGCAAAGCTCTTTAAACTCCCCATAGGGGATGGGCTCCCAGGAGTTGGGTGAAGTTGTCCTTTTCCCACGCTGGGAAGGTCAAGATCTTTTTTAGCCAGTTCTGAGTCTCATCCCTGAGTGGCTTCCCTCTGTGTTTTGGCCCAGCGATCCTCAGACCCATGATCAGAATCAGAGTCTGAGGAATCACTACTCTCATCATCTGATGGAGTGCACTTGATGATCTCGCAGGGCCTTTTCAGGCAATTGGATTCTGCCTGTTGATGAGCAGCAGTGGAAGCCAATATGGCCTTCTTCTGGTTGCCATCATTGTCACTTCCAGTTCTGATGTTGTGGAAACCGGAAGGAGGTGTGTAGCAGACACAGGGCCTGCAAAGCCCTGGCGGTCAGCAGCCTAAGATAGGAAATGCTGACTGGACAAAAGTTATGCTGACTGGACAAAAGAAACCCCTTCTTCCATCCAGACCCTCTCTTATCTATCTGTTAGGGTATAGGCTACTTTCCCTTTGACCCTTACTATTGGACAGTTTCCAATCCCCCTAAACCCTATATAAAGAGCTACTTTTTCCAAGTTTGTCAGAAGAGCTGTCACTGGAACCCTTTGCAGAAAACCCGAATAAAGGAAACCTGTGAAACTCCAAACAGCGCTTCTCTCTCTCTCTTCCTGCGTCTGCTTATGCGGGCCCTAGCAAGCTTAGAGCTGAAATCACTGAGCTGATATTCACTGAGAGCTGAAATCGCTAAAGAGCTGAACTGCTTGCTAGGGCTTGCCTGCGCTGGGAGCTGCTTTGGGGTCTCGGACAGGTAGTACTTATCAAGTACTGAGCTATCTGGACACTGCTGTGGCAGCTGGGGGGCTACCCTCACCCCTGCAAGGCACCACGGTAGGGGTGGACTGTTGCAGTACAAGCTGATTTGTACTGAGCACTGATCCAGTTATAAATAAGAAACCCAGCCCAGTTCCATAAACCAGCCTCTGGGCTGACTGACAGAGGTTTCAACCAATAATAACTCTCCTAAAGTAGCAGCATTTGACTGGTTCAGAGTCTGGGGGGCGTGGAGATTAGACAATGGCTGTTTAGAGCTGGGAGCTTCGAATTGCCTATAAGAGTAAGCTTCGAACAATAAAACACACTGTTTGGCTAATGAACAACAGAGATCGGTTGTGTGATCCATCTCAGACACATGGCCATCACGTACCAGGGGACCATCGAAGGAGGAGCCCAGAATGGAAGGAGTGGAGGCAGGGATGGGGTCCACAAGGGGGAGGGGATTCCTGGTGGAGAGGGAGGGTCCCGATGAGGTTACACCCATCAACACAGGAGGAAGGGAGGAGCCAGGCGCAACGGGGAGCACAGGAAAAGGCAGAGGAGAGGCGGGAAGGTGGCCATTTTGGGGTGCAAGCGTGGGAAAACTTGGCCGGAGGCAACAAAATGGCGAGGCTGGCGACATTGCCAGGACCTTTTTGTGGGGTAACAGTAACTGAGGGAGACAAAACAGGATATGTGGGCATAGGAAGAAGGTTGAGGGGAAGGTCCAGAGTCGCATGGCCAGTGACGTCCTGGCAACAGAAGAGAGGAAATCAGGAGGCGTCAGGGAGACAGTAGCAACCCTGCGCTGGACAGCAACATCCGCCTACCGATTTGCCCCTCAGGCGGGGAAGAGGGTTTGGGAACATGGGGAGAGGATGAAGGGCAAGGGGTTTTTAACTGGGGACCCGAAACTTCTCCTGAAACAATCCCCAGTTTATCAACCAACTTAACAGTAATGTGAAATAAAGGAAAAAAATTTTGCAACTGATAAATCCCTTCTTGCTTGAACCATATATAACCTTTTCCCCACATCATCCCAGAATGAACTTAAACAGAATCCTGATTAGCCTTTGAAAAAGACTTAAAATCCCAATGAATAAATATTTTTAAATCTCCCCTTGAAAACTTAAAATCTCCTTCAACAAGGGCACACACAACTTGGAGATATATGCCTCTCTCAGGAGGGCTAAGCTTAGGCCTACTAGGCTTGTTTCCCATCCTGGCAGCATCACAATCTTCCCAAAGGTAAAAGGAAAACAAAAAGATAAAAACCCCAAATATATATGTATGAACTCACAGTCTTTCTTCAGCCCGATGCCTGGTGGGTCAACACAAAGCTGTTAGGCAGGTGGTCAGCCCATCAACTGGTCCTCAAGGAATCTTCTTTCCCAGCTGGTAGGTGAGGGTCCCAGTCACTCCTCGGATAGCCTCCATTAAAATGCAGAGGATTCTCCTCAGAGAGCCAGCAGCCCAAGAGTGACTTAAGTCCTGTAGCACAAGGCTACAAGGGACGCTTCTTCAAGGGACCTCCTAGCAGTGGCCACACATTAAGTGCCACTTGTCACAGCAAGTGGTAGTCTTTGGGGGTGCGGCAACATTCCTCGAGAGAAGTGTCCTGAAAAGAACACACTCTTGGCTGCACAGGCACAATCCATGTGCAATGAGTGCAGATCCACTCTTGGGCGATGTGTAGGCAAAAGACAAGAGCCTTGTATGGTGGTCCACAGAGAACAAGTCTTTATTGTGAGTGGGGGCACTCTGTGAAGGGTGCCAGGGACAAGAGCTCCAGAGAGTCAGAGGGAAAGCAGGGATTTATATAGGAATAGCAAGGGGTAAGGCAGAACACTGGAAGGAATAAGGTGAGGGCACAGGGATGGAGCAAAGGGGAAGGACCAATGGAGTGCAAAGAATCAATATAGGGAAGCAAAGCATTCTGGGGGGAATCTTTTAGCTCACCACAACCACAGAGGTTATGGTTTAGGGGTTGGTTTAGCAAGGGAGTGCAGCAAGCCTTTTGGCTGGTTTTCCAGCCTCCACAAGAGGGGAGCAAATGGCTAAGTGTCATTTCTCTGGGGTTCCCTTGGAGTTAGATGCTCTCAAGGATTTGCTTTAATCATTCAGAAATGCTCATTGTTCTGTAAGCAATGCCAAACATGACTTGCTTGAAAAGAAATTGGCTTGGTTTACTGTAGGGCGGCATTTTATTTTTTGGGAGAAGCATGTTAGTATTGAGTGGTTTGCATATAGGATGGTGAGTTAAAACAGCTGCAGAAAACCTGCACCTCCAGTACTTTACTAGTAAATAAACCACACAAGCATGAGACCAAAACATCTAGGAAGATTCAGTTAATGCAGTATGGAAAAAAAGAGGAATAGATATTAAACTCTGATTCTGCTAGGAATATTTGCATTATGTTCTAATTAGGTAAATAAAATCAGGTATACAGAATTAAATGAAGAAATGAAGATACCCTAAAGACTTCCCCTTTATTGACACAATCATCAAACGCAATAACTTATGTCAAAAGGAGAAGCCAGAATAGCACCATATTTTTTTGATATGGAGTGATGTCCATGTATATTCACATCCTAATCACTGGAGCAATTACTATTGTTCTGATATCCATTTCATTTCCTTGGCTGAACATGCCTGGGATTTTGGACTGTGATTTCATAATTCACTTTGCTCTGCCATTTGTATTGTGTACCTCCTTCAGCAGATGTCATCAATGCCTAATACTACTGTGCTATACAGAACAAATCATGTGCTTTTGAAAAGGTCTCTGTGTCTACTGGCTACTTAACTGTGTACTACATTTGTAAAAGCCAAAGTTAAAGATGCTTTGCAGAATTCAGACAATGACCAACTGTTCACTATTTTAAATCATATCTGCACCTATTGCTGTGGCTATCAGCATGTACTTGTGTAGGGTTGATTATGTACAATCTCTCTTTTCCTATTTTGGATTAATATTTAGACAGTGTTTTTCTAAGGGCTGCAGGCTGACTCCAAAGAAAAAAAGTGTCTCTAGAGGACACTTGCATGACAGTGAACAGATTAGTTATACCTGCAGTGGTTCAACTTGTAGCATAAATCCAAAAGGTTTTCCATTAAAATTTATGTTGTGCATTTGAAAACACAAATTCTTCCTGGAGCTGCCTGAAATAAATTTGGTCATTGTCCTGCATTACAGAAGGAGAGTGACAATGTAGGGTGTAACCAAACTCTGTATTACTACATCATTTCTGACAAACTGTTAATGATGGCTGGTTTGTAGTACCTGCCCAGTGAATGTCCAACCCCTCAAGCTACAAGCTAGGTGTTAAGAGGTATTGGTATTTACCAATATGCAGACAGGAAGGGCCTTGGCTTGTCTGGCCCTTGCTGCTGAGCCAAATAGCGGCAACTGTGGTGCTTCACCCCAGAGACACCTTTGGCTAGCTGGATGTTGCAGCTGGGCAAGCAGAGATAAGTCCAGGCATGCTGGAGCTGCGGTGGTAGTGGGAGAGCTTCCTCCTGGAGGGTCTGCTCCTCAGGGTTCCCTCAGACGGAGAAGTTTTAAGGTGAGGTGGAGGAAAGGAGTCGGTTCTGATGGAGGGTTTCAATCCAGAGTTTTTATTCTGGCCTGCAGGCCTCTGAATCTTGTAACAGCTCCAACAGAACTACTGACCACATGGCTTGCTAGCCCTTTTACCTGGGGGAGAGGGGGAGGGAAGGGATGGGGAGCCCACCAACCAGGTACATGGGAGGAGGTCTCCAGGGATAAAGGACACCTGGATGGCCCAATGCCCCCTGGGTAGAGGGTATCTTTTGAATTTACCAATCACTCAACACCCTTCTGGAATTCCAGAGCTGACAGGCAGTGCTTGGCAGGGGTCAGGGTGGGGAAAGATGGGTGATTGACACACCTGAGAGGGAATTTTCTGGAGGATACCCAGTTTCTGAGGCCACACTGCAACAAAGAGGCAAACCCTTTGAGGCAGGGAAGTGTTTCTTTGCCTGCACAAATGACTCAGCCATGATAACTTCCTTGCTGGGGAAGCACCAGCATAGTTACATACATCCTGAGGGGATCATCTCTGATAATGAGCCATAATGGTTCAACTTCACCATAGTAATGGGCAGCACTAAAGACTTAGACCATCAAGAACTCACAAAAATATCCTATGACTCACATGATTGCATCATTCCATTGTAAAGTTCCCCACCCTGGGGGAGGTACTGAACATTCCTACCTGAGCCTGATCATATGTAACTGGGGACTTGGGATGCTATCAGCACCACCACTGGATGAATCCAGAAAAAGACCAGGACTTCTACGGGACCACTGCTTTCAGCTACAATCATCACTTCAACAGGACTGCATCCACCACTTGATAGGACTGTGACCACCACCCTGACCAACAGGGTGCCAGGTTTACTCTGACTTTGTGGGTTTAAGCCAGTTTCTGTGTATCATTGCATTTATTATAATCTCTCTATTAAATTGTAACACCAACCTGAAATCTCTCTCAAGGTAATTGTGTGGGGTTCATTTCTCCCTCTGGTTTACTTTCAAACCAGCTCAGTAATTTATGCTGTACTAGTTTTCAGAGCACAGAAAAACTCCTTAACTGGGACTAATACAGAAGGCGTCAGCTCAGTAGGATCTGAGTCCTTAGCTTCCATGGGTTCATTCAGAAATACTAACCCTAGTGCTTTCATCTATATGTGAATAAACAAACCAGGCAAACAGTATTATCCCCTGCAAAGAAAATGGAGAGCACAGAAGTGAAGCAACTTCAGAAGGAGACAGTGAGTCAGCATTGAAGTCTGGACCAAAAAAATCAAGTTTGCCAACTCCGAGCCCTCTTCTCAGAGATGAGAACAAATCATCTTGATGAGAAATCATCTCCATGAAAGCACTGCAGCATTGTTCCGAAAGAATCTGAGGAAGTATCTCTCAACTGCAACCATCACTGACAAATGCAGTAATAACTTCTATTTTGTTGGTGTGAATGAAACAAGCCTCCGGCTTTAGAAATTCAGTGAACGTGGGTAAATGGAATGCGTTATGTAGAACCACTTGTACATATTCAGAGATATCTGGCAACGTTCTAAATGTGTCCCAGCCATAGACTGCCTGTCCCTCTTTAGAAATCACAGACAAGTTCTGTTCTCTAATTCATTAGGTTATGAAGCAGGCTGAGGTGGTTTATTAACTATTGTAGAGTAGTATCAGCATCTGTGGTTAAGGTCCACTTGCTTCATGAGTATTTAATGAGAAACAGAATGGCTGAACAATGTTTGCAAATACATAATATATTAAAATGACAAGGCTGTAAAATTATATTAGACATGATTCATGAAAAAAAAAATAAATACACAGGCAGAGCACAGAAATGGCTCAAAAAAACCCAAACATGACATGCATGTTTGCTCATCACTGGAAAGTTAGCACATTAAGATTGAATAAAAAAGCTCAGGAGTTAAAGGCAAAATCACATCTGAGTATAGTTTGGTATTGTTTGCATTGTATTAAATTTGAATGTAAACCCTATCATTTTGTGATCCAACCTGTGCTGCCTTCTTCTCCAGGAAGATGATTTCCATTGTTGGCTCTGCTGTGAGGCAGTAGTGGGCTTTGTTGCACTCCAGCTATGACAGCTTCTGAGATCTGGTAAGAATATATTTCTATACTAAAATGACAAGTAGAGAAAGAATGGAAATAAGTGTATTGGACCTTCTGTACAGATCCTGCAAATGATAGAGTGGAAAATAGGACACAGTCTTTGTTCTTTTCTCTATCAGCAGGTCATCTCCAAATTTTGTAGACCTTATGAATGGCTTTCAAAAGTGTCTTTACCTATGACCTTTCAGTGAGTAACTTCATGAAATATTAAGCAAACATTGTCACTGTATTTTGGATATTTCCACTGGTACTTTGTTGCTGTAAATGAAAATACCTATTTCATAGAGGTCTCCTGGTCCCTTTGACTTTTTCCCATCTTTTCACTGGAGTCTTTCCTGCTTTCATTGAAGGTGTGCAATCCCATGTACTCCCATTGTGACAAAAAAAGCAGGCTTGGCTGATCCAGAGAAGCTGCAGTTGAAATAGTCTTTGATTTTAGAACTAGGAAGAAGTGGTTACAGAGAGGTACCAAACCAACCTATAATAAAAGAGTGACATGAATCTATTCTAGTTTTCCATCCATCCTTTTTTTTTTTTTTCCCTCAGAAACTTGTCAAGAGCTTCTTTCTGACTGCCTCCATTGTTTCAGGGAAGAATTGTTTTTTAATGACCTCTATAAGCTTTAACAGGATGTTGCTTATTTGCAGCCATGAAGTTGCTTTTCTAGTGTCTGAGTTTAGAAGCGAAATATTAAAAAATTTGCACAGCAAATCCTTTGTAACCCCTCAAAGCCATGTAATCATTATCCTAAAAAGCAGAAAACTGTTATTACAGCTAAGCCTGCCATTGATACTGTTTAACTAATTTCAAAATAAGTTGTGTCACTGGTGTGTTTCAGAAGCTCAGCTATTATCTGCCTGTCAGAGATCTGTTAAATTCATCAAGTGTGACTCAAGAAATTCCCCAAAAGCCTCCATACATTGCCAGTTCATAAACTTGTACGAGAAGATTCATGTTTGTATGAGAACAGTCTTCTAACTCTCAGGCCTGGCTGTAGGGATGAAATGCACTACAGTCTCTCACTGCATGTTGTGGCTCACCTGGAAGGCAACCTGGGTTCCTCCCACCTGCAAAGCATCCTTCCACATCTGGACATAAGTTTGGCCAAGAGTCTCAGTGGATTGCAGTTCTGCCTTCAAGGGAAGATGAGTGTGAGTGGCAGTGAGCACAACACTGGGCTTTTGTAGTGAGCCATACACCAAGGGCGTGTCATAGAATCAGATGACAGAATCAGTTGGGCTGGAAAAGAACTCTAAGATAATCAAGTCCAACCAATAATAACCCAGCACTACCAAGTCCATCACTGAACCATGTCCGTAAAGTGCTACAAAGTGCCATACACATTTTAAAAACCTCCAGGGTTCATGAGTCAATCAGTTCCCTGGGCAGCTTGATCCAGCCTAGATCTCCCCTCTTGCAATTCGAGGCCATTTTTACTTATCACTTATGATGGGGGGAAGAGAGTGACCCCTACCTCTCTGCAACCTCCTGTTAGGTAGTTATAGAAAGTGAGAAAATCTATTCTGAGACGCCTTTTTTTTCCAGGCTGAACACCTCAGGTTCCTTCAGCTGCTCCTCATCAGACTCATGCTCCAGATTTCCATCACCTTCCCCTCACACGGCCTGGATGCAGGTCCCCGTTACAGGGTGGATCTATCAGCTGCTGTCTTGGGAGCTTTAACGGGAAAGCAGAAATCCTGCCACGGAGTTTGCACATCAGTGGCAGAATGGGTCAGGCTCTGTCACACTGAATTTTCCCTACAATAGCAGCTGTTTCAACATGAAGCTCCTAATACTCACTTTCAAGTTCTTCTTACAGGTTTACTATACCAATTATAACAGTGCTATTCAGAGGGTGAGACGGTGAGATTATGTTGGCCTCCTGATTTTATGGTATTTGACAAAGTCCTACATTTTAATTTGATTTCTTCCTTGTTCATCTGCCATAAGTCCCAGCTCTTCTGATGTTTCTGCCTATCTTTGTTATCAATGGTGTATGTGGTGTGCCATGTGTGAAACAGCTGTGCTGACTCATCACTTCCACCTCGACAGGAACAGGAGATCCCGGTTTGGTGTGCAACCTTGCTAGAAAAGGCAGAATGTGTTAAATAGCCTTTAAACCACACAACACGTTTAGATTTGGGTGGTTTTGTGAGTACCTTGCAAAGATGGGGGTTGCGTTTCTGAACGCAGTGCCTCAGGGAGGGGGGACCGCGCATGGAGGCGTCCCGGTCCCTTGCAGATGCGGGCGGCGGACAGGCAGTACGGTGTCTTCCAAGAAGGTGATAGGTGGTACCCGAGCGGCCTAGGAGGGAACGGGAGCTACTTCTGAGAAGCACCGAGGGCACGGTAGAGTCGGTCCGCCTACCCTGAGCCACGGCCGCACCGCCCAGGCGCCGCCGCCANCGCTCGGGGGCGGGCCGGGCCATCAGCTGACCGGCCCCGCCGCGCAGCTCCTGGAGCCTCCGCACATCAGTCGTTTTCCTCGGCAGTGGCACGGCCTCGAGGATTTATAGTCGGATCCCGTCGTGTCTCGCCGGACGGCATCCCTCCTTCCCCCCCGCTCCCAGCCGCCGCGATGCTGCCGCACTTAGCCGTCCTGCTGCTGGCCGCCGGCGCCGCCCGGGCTCTAGAGGTAAGTGGGGCAGGAAGCAGCAGGCGGGGGCTTCCTCGCCACCCTCCACCGCTTCTCCGAAGCTTTGTGTGTCCGCAGCCGCCTCCGCGGCGTGGGCTTGGCCGCGGCGGGGCAGGTGAGGGTTGCTTTCCTAGGGGTGTTCCATCCCTAGCTGCCGCCGCTCTCCCTTCTTCGAACAATAGGAGCGGCGAGCCGGAGGGTAGCGGAGGCATCGGGGAGGGAGCAGGGCTGGGAACTCCCGGGGCTGGCGCCCCCGGCCCCGCTGCGCGTGTCCGGCTGCCGGGGTGCTGCCTCGTACGCCAGGGGCACCGGTTCTGCCTTGGGGTTGGCTCCGCCGGGGGCTCGGGAAGGGAAATTTTCCCCACGAGCAGGCACGCCGCAGGCGGATGGTCCCGTGGCGTACCTCGATGGGGCGGGGGCTAGGGGCGAGCAGCCAGGCTGCGAGCGGGGGACGCGGGGGACGCGAGGGCGTCTCCCTGGGAGGGAAGAGAAGCCAGGCTGCGGAGCCGGTGATATCCCTCTATGGGGGGGACCAGGCCGCGGGCGGCGCAGGTGTGCGGGACGGCGGCCAGAGCTCCCCGCCGGCTGGTGCAGTGGCCCCGCGGGAAGGTGGTGCCTGGGGGGCGGTGGTCGGGGCCGGCCCGAGCCCCCCCGTGAGCCGGAGGCGCGGGAAGATGGCGCCTCTGCAGTGCAGCAGAGAGGAGGTGCCGACAGCCCACGCCCCTCCGCCCCTGCCCGCCCTCTTTCCTTCCTTCCCCGGGGTGGCT
This sequence comes from Urocynchramus pylzowi, assembly GCA_013397555.1. Lineage (NCBI taxonomy): Eukaryota > Metazoa > Chordata > Aves > Passeriformes > Fringillidae > Urocynchramus > Urocynchramus pylzowi. Next base: position 85,998 of record VZRH01002690.1, on the reverse strand, counting down.
CCGCCTGTCCCGGTCGGGCGGCACCTTCGCGGGTCGCTCCCTGTGGGTTGGGCGGGGGCCGGGGGTATCCTGTACCCACCCGTCCGGGGGTGTGCGCGCACCGCAGTCGCTGCGGGGTGGGCTGGCAGAAAGCTTGTATCCCAGAGGAGGAGCACGGCTGGGTGTCGATTCTTCCCCCGCTCCGCCCCTCCCCCCGCCAGATCTCAAAAAAGAAGGTGTGGGAGGGGTGAGTCACCTCGAGGTCTCCTTCGCTCCCTGCTTGACATACTTCGGCCTGAATACTTCGGCTATTGTCCTCCTCCTGTGTCAATTCCTCTTTCTCGTGGGGGGGGGGTGTCAATGTCTGGATGGGGGTGAGGTGGTTGACAGTATTTAGCCTGATAGTAGAGACGGATGCTCGCGGTCCCCGCCCTCCTTCCCCAGGGCATGGGGATGCAGGTTTGTGGCTCAGGTGCCCTTCCCGGGAGGGGGCGTGAGTAAGAGGAGACAGTCAGCTTCATACCAGCCCTCCGTCCCTGCAGTCAAGGCTGCCAGCCACAGGCTCTTGCTTTGAGGCATGATCTTACCAACATTAAGCAGGATGTATCAATTTCAGCAGTTCTACAGATGCTCAGATGTTTAAAGCTTCCAGTTATAGCACTCCTTGGAGTTTAGTAGCTTCTTTCAACCGTTTCTTTTCTGAATGTAACAGAATGAAATGTCTGCCTTGGGTGTGTAACTTCAGTAAAGAATGAGGTTTTGTGATTGACACCATACGTCAAGATAGAAGGATGGACTTTTCTGTTGGCTCTTTGTAGCCCTGCCTTAATGATAGACGTGTAGGTGTTGCCACTGCAAAGGTGCTGGAAGAAAGGAGGCTTGAATTTTGCACCAGAACTGTTCAGGAGGACTGAGCATGTATGCTCAGGGACTTCTGCGATGGTGTCTGCCTTAGTGATGGACAGAATTTTGAGAGACATCCTCTGTCTGGAAACATTTAAGGAAATGGGCACTGATGTTTCTGCAGAAGCTTTCTGTCTTCTTTCATTCCATGTGACTGTTTAAGGCTTGATATTTATTCCTTTTTCTTTATGTTTGATGATTAAGTAGGTTTTAACATCTGGTGATCTTGTGATAAGGTGTTTGTCAGTCTTGATTCTGTAAGGTTGATGTTTTGAGCAAGCCACTTGTTTTTATAACACTAAATATTTCATAATAGAAATGATGTGTGTGCATGTTCTGCTCTTGAACTATCTTTTTATGCTAAAGGGTGAAATTTTAATGTTTGAATTAGATTTTCTGTAGATCTCTTTTCTGAAATGAGATGTTTCCCCTGCTATTTTAACAAATACTTTCTGGAAAGCAGCAGAATCTGTACTTTGCTTTGTAGTGAACTTTTGCTTTGGGAAATGGTGTGAGGAAGAGAAAAAGCAGGACCAAAACCAATTCTCTCTATTTTACACATGAAGAATTCCTTCCTAAAATTACAGGTAGATTAATAATGATTTAGTAGCCTAAAAGGAAATATTCTGTAGTGATGTCCTGGTGATGCCATGGTTGCTTTGTGTATTGCTTTCTGACCCTCATGTGAATCATACTCATTGGCTGAGAGCTGTCATGGTTTGTGAAACTGCCATATTCTGCAGCAGCTATTTTTGCATTTAATCTTTTTCAGTAATTGTCTGGTTTTAGTAGATAAATGCAACAGTCAGTAACTATCCTTGTGAATTTGTGTGAATGATCCCAGTTTATAAATAATTTCCTCTCGTTAGCACACTAAGGTTTCTGCTATGCCTATTTTACTCCCTACTCTAGCTGCCTGTTTCTAAGCAAGACTCCTTTACCATCTGACTGAAATGAAATTGTTAAATTGTTAATCGGTATCTCATAAGCTGGCCCTCAGAAAATAAGACAAAAAGGATGTTTCTTGACATTGTTTTTCTTTAAACTGTGTAATGTGTATAGGTTCTTATTTTTGTTATTTTGGCAATTTTTTGTTTGTTTTTTAGAAGAAGACCCCAAATATTTGTTTCTTCATTGTTTAGTTTCCTAGTAGATCTTTCAAGAAATGACATTTAAATGTGGGAGGGGGAGCAACACCTTTACTTTGCTTCTATTACAGACTTTCAGTTCCCCTTTCTGTCGATTCTGTTCCCAAATTTCCCTGTCAAAGGTTTGCATTTGTTGCAGGAACCCTTTTGCACTTTTATTTAAGGTACTGGCATGGGATGGGTGGCTTAGTGGTTACATAGGGCATGCTCTCTGGGATCATCAGGATCCTTGGCAGTCAGGTGAACAAATGAGCAAGTAAAAAAAGGAAGCTTCTCCCTTGATTTCTCATTTGTCTTTTGTTTGATTAATGATTAACAGACAATTTCGAGACTTGCATGATCTTCAGATGCCTTTTTTGTGGAAAAAACATGATCAACTGCTGTGCTTCTTCACGAAACATGCATGAAAACCTGAGGAAGCTGATAAGATCTGCATGCTTTTAAATTTTAATTTTTTTCCCCCATGAGCTGTTTGTGTGACAGATGTAAGCCATCTCCCTTACCCATTTTTAATTGATCCGTGATGAATTATAGGGCAAACCCACAAGAAGCATAGATCTCCTTTGGTTCTTCATGACTTCTGCTTTGCATGTGTTTAATAAACTGTGAAGGATAAGTAGTTTGATTTATAAGTTTTGTGAAGAAAAGGTATGACAATTTCTTTTAATTAATAGTTCTTTTCCAAAACAAAGCTTAGCAAAATAGCTGAAGAGTATAGTAACTTTATCTAATTGCTTGACAAAATGACAGCTGTTTCTCTGAGTAGAATAATTATTTTTAGTGACTCAGTAAAATAATTAACACAAACTGTTGGGTGTGGAGGCTTGGCCAAAAAATTGGTAGATAGCATCACCTGAAGGAGGTCTCTGGTCTGACCCTGTGCCCAAAGCAGACCAGGCTGCATGGGGCTTTCTGCATTTGAGTCTTGAAAATGGACAGAGCCTGTGCCCCCTCTCTGGGTAGCCTGCCCCATTCACTGTTTGGTTGGTTTACTTGTGTTGGAATTCTAGGCTTAACTGACATCCTTAGTCTTGAATACTCTTAATGATGTACTTTTGTCATCATCCAAAAAAGGTATGCAGTAACCAGAAGTTGAAAAAATTGTGTTTTGGTTTAATAAATAAAAATTATATTTGACAAATGTCCATGTATATGTATATACATGTATGCATACATGTTGGGATTTTAGGGGACACAAGACAGACAATGGACTTTGGACCTGGTTAACATAAGAGATTTGATAACAGGATGCCTGGGCAAAAGAAATGAAACTTTGAAATTCAATTCAAAAATTCAAGAAGATTCAATCAGTTCAAAGATTCGATCAGACAGGTTTACCGGAAAAAGAAAATCCCATTAAACTCTGCAAGCAAGAGATGTTGTTATATGCATAAGTTTGTGTATGTGATTTTGACCTAATCATTGTAGTACATATTATTAGTCTCCCTGAAATAGTATATAAGCATTTGTGTCTCACAATAAAATTGGATTCTGATCACCGAATCAGTCTTCCCCCGTCTCTGTCTCTCTCCATTGCCGACAATTGGCACCTCCATGTGAGCGAAGAACCGGCGTGACTGGCGGCAGTTGGCGAGCCCCTGGATCTGATTGTGAGGGTGAGAGAACCGCATCTGGGCCCGCAGTCGCCTGTCTGCTGTGACTGACAGGTGAGCCAGGGGAACTAAAAAAGGAACTGAAAATGGGAAAGGAAATGTCCAAAGAGAGAGATGTCTATGAAGCCATGCTCGCCCTTCTGGACAAGCATGACTCCCCCATCCTAAAGGAGGACTTTAATCACTTACTCCTGTCCTGCAAAATAGTTTTTAAGACGTTGAAAAAGCGAGACCAGCCAGATGCTGCTGGCCCCCTACCCCGCTCTGTCTCTCCTCACTCTGTCTCTCCCTGCCCACTTGAAACCGGCACCTCTTGAACTGAAGAGCAGCCCCAGCCATCAACCTCGCCTCTGCCCAGACCAAAGAGGGGAAGGCATCCTTTCTCACAGTCGTTAGCAGTTTACATCGCTGACTGCGGCTCTAGNTTTTAAGACGTTGAAAAAGCGAGACCAGCCAGATGCTGCTGGCCCCCTACCCCGCTCTGTCTCTCCTCACTCTGTCTCTCCCTGCCCACTTGAAACCGGCACCTCTTGAACTGAAGAGCAGCCCCAGCCATCAACCTCGCCTCTGCCCAGACCAAAGAGGGGAAGGCATCCTTTCTCACAGTCGTTAGCAGTTTACATCGCTGACTGCGGCTCTAGCAGTGAGGAGGAGGGGAAGCCTTTCGATCCAGGACCAGTAGATTCAGATTATGAGACTGATCCATTCCCTCCTGATTCTCATGACAAATGGATGCAACTGAAGAAAAAAACACTTAAAGAGGGGGACCCCCAAACTTGTGGGAAATCTCGGCATTTGAAAAAGGAATGTTTCGAAAAGGGTGAGGCTGGATCCAAAACTCCTGGTATTTGCCCTCGGTGCCATAATAAATGTCGGTCCAAGTATGATTTTGAAGGTTGTCTAATATCAGGAAACAGGATCCGAAGTGCGGAGCGGCACCACGTGAAGACACAGATGCCCCAGCTGATGCCTCAGAGTGGACCGCTGCGAGCCTCAGCCCAGCTGCTGCTCCAAGTAGCCTTCACCAGACCATAGGCAGTCCTAGCTGGACCGTCACCGACCAGCCACCCCAGCGCAGGAATGGACCGGCAACCTCCAACACAGTAACTGCTTGATTCATCTGTTCATTTGATTCCCACAGGAATTTTCGGACTACATGGACAGAGTATGCGTACTTTGTTTTCCCTGGAGGTATTGAATGACTCAAGGCATGGACTCCCCAGCCGCCCTGTACAGTCCTGGCCAGGAGCAATATAGCTCAACTTACACCCTTTCCTGCAGCACCCCTGTCTGCACCCCCGATAGCTGAACAGAGGGAGGGGGGGGTTTGGTTCCACAGGGGTCCCACAGTTGTTATGGACACAACTGTATTACATCTGAGCATGCAACATGCCCATGCAAAGTGATTTTGAAAGGCAGAGACGCTCCTAACAGGACTCATTGATACAGGAGCAGATGTGACTGTTCTCTCAAGAAGCCAGTAGCCCAATGATTGTTCATTAACGACTCAGGGACTCTCTGGAATGGGTGGAAGGAGCGAAAGCCTGCAAAGCTAACACTTGGGGCAAATAACAGGGCCTCATGGGTGATCGCCACGGTTAAACATTTTGTGCTGTCTGTTCTCCTGGTTTTGTGCGGGAGGTACATGTTAACACAGTGGGAATTTTTATGCATTCAGATTTTGTCCAGGAGTCATTTGGGTCACTCACACTCCCACAATGGTCCCTGGCTAAAGTGCCCCAGGCGCTTTCAAGCATTGGAAGGAGCAGCAGCTACCAAAGGGACACTTGATACAGATCTAAAGCCCTCAGGGACACCTAGCCCTGGTCAAACAGGTTATACTTTCCAGTTACTTGCCTTTTTTTAACAATGTATTTTGTTGTGAAGTTTTCGGTACAGCTATTTAGTACTATATAACTAAATCTCTTTTTGTTTTAGCTTTCATTAATGTTGGAAATCTTACCTGGGAATGATTTTCCAAGCCCTGATTTTAAAAAATAAAGCTTGCAATTACTACAGACTCTTAAGTAATAGTACAATATTTAAGAAATTGATAATATATTGTTTTAAATCACCATTTAGTTTTTCACATGCTACTAATTGTATCTATTATCTGATTTATTTTTACTTAGTATAAGTTTATTGTTTTATTACATATCGTTATGCTTTTATGTTACCTTCCTGTTCATAATAAGAAACACTCACGTTATTAAAAACCAAAAAATTGGGGAATATAGCTCCTCCAGAACTTTACACTAATGCTTATACAAAAAATTAGGGGAATATAGCTCCTCCAGAATTTTACACTAATATTTACACTAAAAATTTTTGAAAGCAAACGAAATCATACCAAATTGGATCTCTTACCCTCCTGAAACAGCCTTGGTGGAACCCCAAGAATTAAAATTCCTGGGTTCTGTGAAATTGGATTTTTGTGTTAATTTTAAATACATGGGAAAGAATCAGTCTAAAAATGTTTCTCCCTGTCATCTTGTGTATAAGAATCAAACTTTGTGGTACAATTACACTTCTGGCAGCCTTTCTAAATCCAGTAATGCGGCTGCCATCAGGAATGTTTTTAGTTTATAAAGATCAAGCCTGAGCCTTTTAGTGGCTGGAGTTTTTAACTAAAAGATTCTTTTTAGGATAGGTATGTATGTGGTAATTTTGATAATAATTGTATTAATCATGATACCTTTCAATGTGTGCAGAGATTAATTCATAAGGCCATTAAAAGAGTATTTTTGGTCAAAAGGAAAGGGGGAGATGTTGGGATATTAGGGGACGCAAGACAGACAATAGACTTTGGACATGGTTAACATAAGCGATTTGATAACAGGATGCCTTGGCAAAAGCAGACAGAACTTTGAAAATTAGACCTAGATTTCAAGAAGGTTCAATCAGACAGGTTTACCAGAAAAAGAAAATCCCATTAAACTGTGCAAGCAAGAGACTTGCTTGGTTATATGCATAAGTTTGTGTATGTGATTTTAACCTAATCATTGTTGCACACATTACTAGTCTCCCTGAAATCGTATATAAGCGTTTGTATCCCACAATAAAATTGGGTTCTGATCACCGAATCAGTCTTCCCTGTCTCTCTCCATTGATGACACATACACATAATGCGTTAAAATACCTTACGTATCAAGACAATGTATGCAAATATAATTAACCCCTGAACATAATTGCATATATAATGTATGTACATTACTATATGTATACATCTGTATCTTATTAGTGCATAGTGTGTATTGAACAAGCAGACATTTACATACCTCCTTACATCATGGCAATGAAGAGATTAAGACTGCTGCTGATAAAAATGTAATTGGGTTTATATATCATACTAGGTTCATTGAAGTTGTTAGGTCAGATGTCTGGTGTGGTTTTAACAAGTAAGTCTAGAGCTGTGTTTTATTGGATTTAAATTCTGGGGACCTTGAAAAAATTCCTGTGGTATAAGAAGATTAAAAGTAAAGCAAATTGAAAAAATATCAAATGTGGACTTTATGTAAGCTTGGCTAGCTCTTAGAACGTGCTCTTGTGATGAGAGTTAACAACAGTTGCTGCCAGGCTGAGGAATGCCAGGAGCAATGTTGATAGCAGGCTTGAGCCTGGAAAAATTTTGAGTCAAAGGACTCTTAAGAAAAGTTAAACTTTCACTCAGACCTGTTTTTTGCTTAAAGCTGAATGCAGTCTGATGAGTCCTCATTCTCACAACCTGATCTGGAGTCTGCCTGCCTTCCCTTAACTCTCCTTCAGCCTATAGCTGAGGTTTTGAAAACACATTTTCTGCCCTCTTTGGAGATACGAGCCACCTGAGAATATCAGCCAGAAACAGCTTTATGTCTTTGAGTCTTAAGCCGTAAATAAGTCACTTTTCTGCCCTTGATTTTAATGTGATATTGGTTCTGAAACCTAGGCTTTTTTTACTTCATTTGGACCAAAAAACTGTTAGAGAGCCTACCTGATTATTAAATCTTGATGTAGATTCCAAAGCGCTCCAGATGCCTCCAGTTACCAGAAATATTTATCTTTCCATGTGAGAATTTACTCATAAAACAAAAACAGAACAAAACAGAAACAAAGTAGATGTGGATAACGGCCTCTCTTAAAGGAGATCAATTTGAATTACAGCAAATTAGTATGTTTGCATATCCCTATATCAATATATATGAATGCCACACCTCAAGCTCCTTGCTGTATGGAGGATATAGGATTGTTTTGATTCTACCCTTTCTAACAAAACAATGATTCAAGTAATTACAATCCAAAAATTTAATGTGATGGAAATTAGGGTAAGGGCTAGTACGCTCTAAGGTTGTAATCAGTGCAGTAGCTTGTAAAACATGCTTTCTAGGTGCCAAGCACATCTTGGAGTGTGAAAGTAAAGATGTTCAAATAAGTAATGTTTTTCAGGGTGGAAAACCTTACACCAGCTACTGACAGTAAGGACACCACTGTTATGTAGTTGTGAGCTGCAGGTTTCTTGCCCTGCATTGATTAACAGAAACACGGCTGACCAGTAGGTGTGGATGTTGCTGGTTCTTTTACTGGAGCTCCCAGTGTAACAACTTTATGAGTGCCCTGACTTGTACGTCTGGGGAATGGGACTTCTGGTTTTGTTTTCTTGCTAGTCCTCCCAGCAAGTTCAGGAGAGCTTCATCCTCTCTTGGGGAATGAATATTAAATGGTGAGTAAGTATAGATTGAAGCTTTCCAAAAGAAGTAAAGCTTCCGTTCAAGTGATGGCATTCCATGCATTAAAACACCTTATGTATCAAGATAATGTATGCAAATATATTTAACCTCTGAACATATTTGCGTATATAATATGTTACATTTAACATTACTATATGTATACATCTGTATATCATTCAAATGTAACTACCATGGGACAGCCAAGCTTTAAACAGAGGAGCACATGAGCCAGGGTGCTTTGTGGTTTTGCAGTTTAGCTGTTCTTTCCAGACAGTTAGCTTACCACTGGTTGGTAACTGAGCTCACTCAGGACCTGGTGGCAAAGAGCTGCTTCTCCAGTGGCCACCACTCTGTAAGTGCTCTGTGACTCCTCTCTAGGCTGGTTTTACAATTTGTGCTGTGCTGAAAGGAATGACCTGGACATTTTTTAGTAGGTGGTAATCTTCTGGCAAACATTTCAGAGACCTGAGTTGGAAACTGGCCACAAGCAGTCGGGCTGGTTCATATAAAAGAGCAGGCAGCTTCTCTGGGAAAGAGAGCAACCTCCAAAACCACATTTATAGAAGTTTGTGCAATAACATTTAATTAAGGTTTTGGCTCCTTTGCCTCCCTCTGGTGACTTGCAGCAGGGCATGAAAGTTTTTTCATAAATCACCCCTCTTGAGTGTCTGGTTGTTAAAACTTAGTGTCAAGTCACTGCAAAAAGGCAGAAATCTCCAAGGAAGTGCATTCAGGGATGGATGACTCCATTCAGTTCCCACCGACCCATTTGGGGCTAATCCAGATAGGAATTCTCTGTTCTCCATCTGGTCTCATAATTCCCCAGAGCAGAGCTTATCTATTCGAGCAGAGCAGGTAATATATAACAGGAATGGGGCAAAACTGGTTTTGCCTGTTAGTAAAAACCTTTAAAAGTGGTTCCTTTTCAGAGCAGGCTACCACAGTGATCCAGTATGACAATTTGTGTGATCTACAAAATGTTTGGATTACAATTAATCAAAGAAAGCACATGTTTAATAGGTTTTCAAGATGGGGGGAGGTTGGGAAATTTCATATATTTTTGTAGAACTGTAATAATACTGGACTTCAAGGTTTCTGAAACTATGAAACAAGAGTTTACATGTATACAGCTTAAATTTAGATAATACAGTTAATCGATTCCAGTAAAATTGAAGTATACCATTAACTTGTGTTGAAAGTGAAAATTGCCACCTCATCCACCTCCAGCAGTTAGTGTCCAGTGGACACACACATTAAAAAACATAGAGATGGGCAGGATTCTGGAGTTGTTTCCAATCTCCATGTCAGACCATCTCATTGTCTTTGTGCCTGCAGCAAACCTTCTCTTACCATATCAGCACAACTTTAAAGTAGAGATTGCTCATTCTGAAGATTTAACCGTGTAAAAATGATTTTTCTCTAAGTTATGGTCTCCAGAGAGTTTTTTCCCTGGTCAGATACCGTAATACAGTTTTGTGACAAACAACTAATGGCTAAGTTGTTCTCTTGTCTGTGCTTAGTTACATACATTTATTTGTAGCTGCAGTTTTGGATCTGAAATACAGAATCCTGAACTGACAGAATTATTGCATTCTGCTTTCTCATCATTCAAATGTAACTACAAGCTATTTGATCCCTATGCCTTATCTGAAAACAAGGGGAGATAGATTTTTTTTAAGTATTGTTGTTAAAGGTTTGATTTCATAGTAGTTATTTTTTAAAGGTCCTCGTGAACTAAGTCATGGCTTCTAGTTGTTTTGTTTTTTTCCCTTGGAAAAACTTCTCTTTAGTATACATCCTATATAATGTGTACATATTTGTTTATATATATAAACATTGGAAAATACAACATTATTAGGGGAAGGTAAACTGAGAAAGAAAAGAAAATGAAGTAAAAAGGTTGTGGCTTTAAAAAAGCATTCATTATTTTGGATGTTTTCTTTTGTTTTCCTTTAAAGGTGTTGTAAATGTAAATGTACTAAATGTTGATTGATTATTGTCTAATTGTTGAATGCTTCCAGTATGGAAATGTGTGGAATTTGTGCGTGCATAGTATTAGTGAGCATCTTGACCTGTCACATGCATTAAGCTGTTGGGTTGTTTTGAAGTTTGTTTCATACTTTTTTGCAGCTCTGCTATGTGCCTTGTCTGTTCTCTGCCCTGTTTTCTTAATTACAAAGTGGAATAAAATTGTTTTTAATTACTTATCTTGCGGCACCATGATTTCATTGTTTTCATTTGCCAATTCTGTCCTGAGTTCCATTACGTCTTAAAAAGATGATGATTCTGAAGTTGTTTTAAGAACAACCTTTTAAACCAAGAATTTTGGAACTCCAAACTATCTTTCTTTCAGTGTTACTTTTCTCCTAGTGTTTGATCGCCAGCAATTTGCAGAGGACAATTTGTAATCCCAACATGCAGATTTATCATAAGGATGTCAGCTTTACTTCATTTTTAAAAAAGACAAAACAAAGTGAATCAACAAAAAAACCCCCAAATTATAATTTAATATTTAAATTTTATGCAGAAGGGTTAGAAGGGAAATTACAAAGCCAAAAAGACCAAATAAGAGGCCCAGAAACACAAACATGAGTGCGAGGATTGTGAAGTCTTCTGAGGGGGCTTAAACACTGTCAGTTTCTTTCACTTTTGTAAAGATTTGTTTCTACTTTGGTATAGTCTTCTTTTATTCTAATAGTGGTAATATAAATTGTCAGGATTTTTTTTCCTTCTTCCTGCCAGCCACAGCATCTGAAAAGCCAGTTTCTCCTTTTCCATGTGCAGAGTGTTCTTCCTAGTCGTGGTCATGTCTCTGAACAGTGGAGGTGGAGTGACTCATCTTTCCCTGCCAGCCTCCTTGGAATCCAGGCTGAAGTAATATTTCTGACAAAAGTCAGCACTTGCCTGTATGGGTTTTATTTGGTGAGTGGCCAAGATGAGGTAGGTGGGTGGGAGAGGGGCAGATGCCATTCCTGTTGTGCCATGAGGGAAGGAGGATTGCTGGCTTGCCCTGGTTGTCTTCATAACATCCCTGATCCAGTTCAGTTGTTCATTTGTTCAGAAGAATTGGTGCTTTTCTGAAGGTGTTTGCAAGAAAAAAAAAGAGCCTGAGTAGAAAAGTGTAATTGCTGATGAATAGCAAGGTAAAATTAAATCAGAGTATTTTACTTTGAAATAACTTTAAACTATTCCTAAAAACATAGTTAAATGAGACTTAAACTTTGTCAATGTCGTGTTTTTGCATGGGAGGCACTCACGGAAGTGATGCAAAGCGAAGCTGCTAGGAGTTTCCTCCATGACTGACAAAAAAACCAATCAGTAATTAGCTTTGAGAATTGACAATCTGTTAAACCACTGAGAAAGCTGTTACACCTCTGTGAACTCCCATACTAAAACCGAAAAATGAGGGGAACTCTGCCTTTTCTTTTCTGGCCTCAGAGCAGGTAACTCAGCTGGCCCGGCTTCCCCCCCCCGCCTCGGCTGGACCGGGTTGGCCCGGGCGGGCTCTGCCTCGGGGCCGGGCCCGGCTGGTGGGCCAGGGGGAGGGTAGGCCGCCGGGCTGAAGCCGGGCTGTGCCACGGCTACTGACATCTGGCCGCTACTAAGCCCTGCCCGCCGCTGAGCCGGGGTCCGCCGGGCTTCAGGAGCAGACGGGACCGGGCCAGCTCGGCCAAGATTCTGCCGCCGTTGGGGTTCGCCCACAACCACCAGGCAGAGGAAGGAGAAGCCATCGCCGCCCCCCTCCCTAGCGTGCTGGCTGCTGAGTTCTAGCCTGGCTGCTGAGGGCCTAGGCACCGCCCCAGCCCAGCCACGGTCGCACAGTTCTCGCTGCAAGCTCCTGAGCCCGGCTGGGGTGACTTATCTGCAGACCCTGGGCGAGCTATTAACTCTTTCAGTGCTTCAATCCTCCCTCGAGTGAGAGAAAAACATAACTTACAGGCATGTAGACAAACAACATGAAGACACCGAGGTCAGTGAAGAAGTCAAGTCCCAGATGGGAGGGATAAGGAGGGGACTCCTCTCCCGTAAGTGAACTGCAGAAAGACTATTCTAGAAGTGATAAACTGACTGAATTGTTTCTGTGCATTGTGAGTAGGAAGGAAAAGGTTGTAGGGGAAGGAAAAGAGTACTTAAACTTCTATTCTGATTCTTACTATTTTTTTTTTTTTTAGTAAGTGTTAATAAAGCTTTCTTTATATCCTTTAAAGTTTTGAGCCTGCTTTGCCTTCCTCCTCATCCTATCTCACAGCAGGAAATGAGTAAGTATATGCTAGTGGGTGCACTGGCATTGGGCCAGCCCCACATTAATTGGTGTGTTGGCCGGGAAATCTCAAATTGGTGTTTCTGCCCGATTTTGAACTGAAACCGCCACAGTCAAACACCTTTAGATTAATTCATAACTGTCTTGGCATGATTTTAAGGTGGTACTTTATTGCCTAATCATCTGCTTTATGCCCAGAAATGGCTGTGATATCTTTAAGTTGAACCAGGGGGCAGGGCCGGAGCCTGGGAATGCAGGGCCCAGGCTCTGTTCAGTCTCTCTCTCTGGTGTGCTTCAGACAGCCTGGAGGCTGTACTGGGAATTGCCCTNCTGCGCAGTGACATGTTCAGCTCCCAGGCACACACACATAGAGGGTCCAGATTTCTCAGTCCAGAGGGGGCTGGGGTTGACCCTGATCTTGGGGCAGTACAAAGATAAGGACCAATCAGGGAATAGGGAGAGAGTGGCTCAGGGATACAGGAACAGACATAGGGGAAGGAGCCATTGGAGNTTTTTTTTTTTTTTGGTCAGTTTGTTTTAATCTACATTTTGGTTTTTGTTCTTTTTCTTCGTTGAACTGTTTTTGGCTTGGCTTTTTTTTTTTTTTTTGGCCCCTGGGACTGCCCTGAACTTAAGACCTCTGAAGAACTGAACCAGCACAATAAAGGACATTAAACTCCATCAACTTCACTGGCCATGAGGAGAAGACCCACACAAATCTGACATGTTGCAGCCTGAATTGCTGCTAGTATAGTCGAGGATAAAGAAGCAAAAAGGGCCTTTGCATGGTACCCACAGATGTTTTATTCAGCTGCGCAGTGACATGTTCAGCTCCCAGGCACACACACATAGAGGGTCCAGATTTCTCAGTCCAGAGGGGGCTGGGGTTGACCCTGATCTTGGGGCAGTACAAAGATAAGGACCAATCAGGGAATAGGGAGAGAGTGGCTCAGGGATACAGGAACAGACATAGGGGAAGGAGCCATTGGAGTCTTACTGGCTTTTTGAGGGAAGCGTCTTGTGTTTCTCCGACCCAGGGCATGACCCCCAGGGTCTCCACACTGACAGGTTCCCAGCTGCTGTGTAAACTCTTTTTTCTCCTCCGTTTCCAGAGACAAAGAAGGGCAGCTGTCATCTCTGCCTTCTGGCCGTGCAGTGAGGTGCGGGTGGAGTGTAAAGTTCAATTTTTTTTTTTTCCCCCTGTGCTTTGCGGGTGTCTTGCTTTTTTAATAAATAGTTCTACCTTTTTTTCACTTTCATCCCCTGATACCCATTTTTCTCATTGTCAGAAGAAAAGGGAGTTATTGATGCCCTTTCTCCTTAGAGGAGATGCTCATTCCAGGGAGTTTTCTCCTAAAATTTGTCTCCAAAACTGAGGCAATAGCTATAATACAAATGCTGAACTGTGTACAGAACTGCTGTGGGCAGTGGCAAAAATACTGGAGGTCAAGGCTCAGGCTGTAAAAATTGGGAC
>VZRH01002690.1:54805-71173 GCA_013397555.1 Urocynchramus pylzowi | reverse complement strand
CATAGAGGGTCCAGATTTCTCAGTGCAGAGGGGGCTGGGGTTGACCCTGATCTTGGGGCAGTACAAAGATAAGGACCAATCAGGGAATAGGGAGAGAGTGGCTCAGGGATACAGGAACAGACATAGGGGAAGGAGCCATTGGAGTCTTACTGGCTTTTTGAGGGAAGCGTCTTGTGTTTCTCCGACCCAGGGCATGACCCCCAGGGTCTCCACACTGACAGGTTCCCAGCTGCTGTGTAAACTCTTTTTTCTCCTCCGTTTCCAGAGACAAAGAAGGGCAGCTGTCATCTCTGCCTTCTGGCCGTGCAGTGAGGTGCGGGTGGAGTGTAAAGTTCAATTTTTTTTTTTTCCCCCTGTGCTTTGCGGGTGTCTTGCTTTTTTAATAAATAGTTCTACCTTTTTTTCACTTTCATCCCCTGATACCCATTTTTCTCNTTTTGGCTTGGCTTTTTTTTTTTTTTTTGGCCCCTGGGACTGCCCTGAACTTAAGACCTCTGAAGAACTGAACCAGCACAATAAAGGACATTAAACTCCATCAACTTCACTGGCCATGAGGAGAAGACCCACACAAATCTGACATGTTGCAGCCTGAATTGCTGCTAGTATAGTCGAGGATAAAGAAGCAAAAAGGGCCTTTGCATGGTACCCACAGATGTTTTATTCAGCTGCGCAGTGACATGTTCAGCTCCCAGGCACACACACATAGAGGGTCCAGATTTCTCAGTCCAGAGGGGGCTGGGGTTGACCCTGATCTTGGGGCAGTACAAAGATAAGGACCAATCAGGGAATAGGGAGAGAGTGGCTCAGGGATACAGGAACAGACATAGGGGAAGGAGCCATTGGAGTCTTACTGGCTTTTTGAGGGAAGCGTCTTGTGTTTCTCCGACCCAGGGCATGACCCCCAGGGTCTCCACACTGACGGGTTCCCGGCTGCTGTGTAAACTCTTTTTTCTCCTCCGTTTCCAGAGACAAAGAAGGGCAGCTGTCATCTCTGCCTTCTGGCCGTGCAGTGAGGTGCGGGTGGAGTGTAAAGTTCAATTTTTTTTTTTTCCCCCTGTGCTTTGCGGGTGTCTTGCTTTTTTAATAAATAGTTCTACCTTTTTTTCACTTTCATCCCCTGATACCCATTTTTCTCATTGTCAGAAGAAAAGGGAGTTATTGATGCCCTTTCTCCTTAGAGGAGATGCTCATTCCAGGGAGTTTTCTCCTAAAATTTGTCTCCAAAACTGAGGCAATAGCTATAATACAAATGCTGAACTGTGTACAGAACTGCTGTGGGCAGTGGCAAAAATACTGGAGGTCAAGGCTCAGGCTGTAAAAATTGGGACTGGCGTAGGTTGCTTGTCTCATCTGAAGCATACACTTTTATTTGAGTGAGGTTGGACATGCTTGAGTATCAGTGCATGCATAAATATTTGTACTGTGTTTTAAGGAAAATGTATCTCTTAAATGATAAGACAAAGAAAGTTTTAGTTAATCTGTCACTTGAAAGAAAACTTCGAAGTAACAAAAACCTGTTACGTACTCCTTTAATGAGCAGAGAGAGAAAATGTGACTTATAAAGTGCTGTTGATTTGTGAGGCTCAACAGTAGTGAATGGAAGCCTTGAGTTTTCTGTTGTTGCTGTAAAACTGGTGTTTGACACTGAGTCTGATAATCAGTTAAGTGACTGCCTCCTTTTTGAGAGGGGATGTTGGGTCCTGGAGCCTATGTTGAGAGTAGGCCATCCTCTCTGAGAAGGGCATAGGGAAGGGAGAGCTGGGGCAGCAATTGGTGTCTCTGATTGGTAGAAGTAATTTAAAAACAAATAAATTAATTCCAACTCTGGAGGTTAAACCAGGTGAGAAGAACAATCTAATTTATCAAAATGAAGACACTGAAAAGTGCCTTATTTGCCTCCTCAAAGAAGAAATACCAGGCAAAGAAAGACATACCAAGTATCCTATCTGAAAAGCTTTGCAGATGGAAATTGGGGTCATGTTTTTGGCAGTAGAGGCTTGGGACAAGCTGAAAAGATAGGGTTTTTTTGCCTTCAGATGTGAAGACTGCAGAACTAATTTTGCAAGGACGTAAATACAAGATGTCTTTATCATTGTAAACAGGAGAATTGTAATGATAACCTGTAATGTGGAAGAGGTTATATCAAATTTCTCTTTTCGAATTATGGAGTTTGAATTCTCTTCGCACTGGCTACTCCCAGTACTCCCAATGCCTTAACCACGCACCCTGAAGGGAGTACACTAGTGTCTGGTCATACCATATTTTGTAGACAATAAGACTGGTTGCAAATACTATATAAATTTTTTTGTTGTTGTTGATTTCAGGATATGAGATTTGCTGCTATCAAAACATAATTAAGCCTTAAACTTGATATTTTTATTTTTAAGCCTGTTGTGAGCAAGTGTTTTCTTTGAAAAACTGTTTATTGTAGTTTGGGATTTCACAGATAAAAATGCAATAACATTTGCAGAACTAATAAAGGAGACAGTTGGAAAGTGTTTCTTCTTGGTGTTGAATTGTGATAAAAAGTGAGTGATAAGTTTTTTGAACCCTTTGAAAGATTTTGTTTCAGCAGGACTGGTAAAAAACTAAAGATCCTGGATGCTGTTGGGTAGTGCTGAGCAAGTTTGCACTGTATGTGCTTATGGTTGTCTTTGTTCCATGCGTTCAGCCCTGCTCCTTGGCTCTTCAAAACAGAAATTTTCAAGAAGGAAAGAAACAGTTTTTAAGAAATTGGTTCACATCAGCAGATGAGGAGTACTTAATGCATTCTCACATCTTCTCATTTTTAGACAACTGAGTCTGCAGAGAAAAAAAACCCTTGTGAGGAAGATCACTAAATAATGTGGTTAGGAGCAATAACTCCTGTGTTCCTGTGACAGCTGAGGATGGTGTACAAGGCCACAGGAGCCTTTGGGGAATACTGTTTTTAAGCTGGAGCACAGGCTTTGTTTATCCATTACTTACTGCTTTTTAGTTCCAGAGAATAGTTCCAGAGAAATCTGCAAGTAAATTTTGGTGTGATACTGTTGCCTTGGCTGCCATCAGATGCCACTACTCTTTCCATGGAATTAGGTTTCTGGCAAGGTACAAGCTTGTCCGGGGAGGGGCTGAAAGAAAACTGAAGTAATTGAGCACCACTCCATCAGAGTATCATTTGTTTTGTTTGCATTGTGTTTGTCCAGAGTCTTAAGATTTGCTTTGAATTCTTGCCTTTATTTTGCCCTTTGCAGAAGTGTGGGTGGGGAGACTTCCCAGGATCTCTATCCCCTTGCCAAGCTCTGTGGTTCTGGTGCTGTTCCCCTGAGATTCTCCTGCCTGTCTGGGCTGATGGATTGTCAGGATCCATCACACCAGGTCCAGAGGGGCTTGTGAGTGTCTTCTATGCCAATGAAAAATCCTGTTCTCACTTACTGTGCAGTCAGTAAACTTGTAATTCTTGTGAGATTTGTTTTCATTTCAGTGTTGTCATTTTTGGTGTTCAGCTTCTTTTATCTTGCTCTAACAGTTTTAATTCTTATTTCAGGAGCAACAATGCAATATAAAGTTCATTTAGAAAAAAAAAATCAACAACACACATCAACACCCCAAAGAAGAACCATCTCACCCCCACTTCTCACTCTAGCCATTCTTGAGAAACATTGTGTCACTGGTTTTTGTGACTTTTGACTCTTGACTCTGTTTTCTGTCACTCAAAGACTGCTTCTGGTCATGTCTGCAGTCGAGTTGCTTGTTTGTCTGAAGGTGATCTTCAAGGGTAGGAAAATGGAAGATTTTACTTGCTGTTCTGTAGCAGGTGTTGTAAGAACCAGATTTGAATAGTTTTCCCAAGTTGATGGGAAGAGTCAACAAACAACTTACTGAATGTCTTTGGAAAGCTAGTGATTCTCTTGTAAGAATCAAGGGGAAGAATAGAGAGAAAGCCTTATAGTTACAAATTAATCATTATGTGGTTTAGCATTTCCTAATTAAAAACCCTTTAGCTTATGGGCATGTGTACCTTGCAGATTCATCCTTTGGCTTTATTTTGATGATCAGTATATGTCATAAGATACCAAGTTTTCTTCCTAAGTCAGGTGGTACAGAAATCTAGAGCTGATGTGGGTTTTTTTTGAGTCAAAGTATTCAGAAAAGAAAGGGGGAGTATGTTGAGTCAACTGTTCCCATGACTTCAGTTTCATATTGTTAGAGGATATCGAATACGAAGCCCCGAGATTGACTGACAGGGACTTCTCCCAGTGAGATCTCTTATGAAGCTGCAAGCATTTCACTGGCCAGATCCTGAGGGGGCGTGGAATTCAGACCAATGAGNCCACCTGTAACCTAACACATGGTGACTTCCGAAGTGACCGGGACTCAGCCATAGCCTGGCACAGAGCAAAGGAGACAGACGGCGTAACAGCTGGTTTTTGGATTAATAAACAGCCTGAGAGCTGGGAATCGGGGTAAAACCCGGACTACAGGTTTTCACCGATCAGAGCCTGGATCGGTGCTTGGAACCGAAGATACACAGCCAAGAGCTGGGAATCGAGGCAAGACCCGGGGTACAGGACATCAGAGCCTGGATCGGTGCTTTGAACCAGAGACAGCCTGAGAGCTGGGGACAGCGTAAAAGCTGGAACGGTGTAAAAACAGGACTTTCAGTGAAAAAACAGGTCTCATTGGCTAGACATTGGTAAAAAAACCCCCTCAGCAGACAGCAAAAAGTACTGCAAGGGTTTAAAAACCTGTTTTGTGGACTAAAATTACATGGGAGCTTGGATATCAGGAGCAGAAAACACCGTGATAAAGGTACTAATTTTTTTTCTTTCAAAAAAGAGGGATCTTTTCACTGGGGAGAGAGGAAACCCCAGCAGATGCCGGCATCATCCTGGGAGCCGGCGGGATGGAATGCGAAATCCATCCACATGGAGAGATGACGGCCACTAAAGCCCCGGCTTCTCCGAGATGCCCTGCGCCCTCCCCAGGCTGCAGTAATCACTATGCAGCCACTTCAGGCTACCATATCGCTTACCCACGCGGGCACACCATGCCGCCCTGCTCAGGGAGAACAGACCATGTGGTGGGTGCTTCTGCCCTCCCCGGGGCTGCCGTGTCTTGCCACTGCTCCGACCCCTCCCGGGACCGGGAAAAAACCCGCGGCCATTGCTCCGTCCCACGTGGTCGATGGGATCCACCCCACATCCTTTCTTGGCTGTCCCGGCAGCATCCCTCATCCATTTGATGTCACGGGGAGGGGCCCCGCCCCGATCCAGCCTCTGTGGAACACAGCCGCATCTTTGTGGAGCCTTGTCACCTCTCCAGAGGGAGTGAGCCTGCCTCCAATCCAGCCTCCGTGGAGCCTGGCTGCACTTCCAGAGGGAATGGGCCCCGCCACCGAGACTGCCTTGAAAGAAGGCTGAAGAACTCAGAAGCAAAGCGTGGGGGAAACCTTTGCGGAGGTCCCGCTTGGGAAAAGGCACTGCAGGGAAACAGGCGGGGATGTGGTACCGCAGGGGCAGAGACGGTCAAGTCTGCCCAAAGAGATGAGAGTCGGACAAACGGGTTGCATGTCTCACAGCAGCTGAGGTCAAGACACACTGTCACCCAGACAAGAAGGAAGCTGGCAGCTGCTTGCAAATGGAAGGCAAAAAAGCAAACAGACACTAACTTTCCTTCCTTACAAAGCATTGCAATGATGTTACCTCCTGATAAATCGAGGTTTTCATGGTACAAAAACACTAATAAAGACACTGAAAGGTTGCCATAAAAAAGTTATGATAATGTACAACTGCTTGTAAAATATGCATTAGAATTTATGGTACAATATTCATTATGGGTGTTTGTTAGAACCAAAATTAACAAGCCCATGATCAGTAAGATGTTATATTTCTGCCTCAGACTATTAATACTGTGTATCAGGGAAGCATTAGTGTGTGTATTATTACATATTTTTTTTAATATTCCTAGTAATTATTGTTGCATTGTTTCAAGAAGGATGGGTAAGATCCAGGGGATATCCACGAAGATACCCATAGCAAAATTAATTTATCTTATGCAAATTTCAGTTGCAAAGTTCTTCAATTAAAGTTTTGCCACTTGTCATCATTTTAAAAAAATTGAAAGTCAATTACAAAATCACTAACAAAATTTCTAGCTTCTAACAAGGCAAGAAGGAAGTATTGCCTACACTGTGATTAATATTAAATTTTTTTCGTTTTGTTTTGTACTAGATATTAATACAAACTTGGTTTTATGCAGGGAATCTCTCCCAGCCAAGTCATTGGTGTGATCAACCTATGAACCTTGCTGGTAAAGATTCTGTGCAAAAAAGCTAACCCTTTTTTTTTTTTTTTTTGAGACAGGCATAGAGGCTTCATCCAGAGTAGCCCTCCAGGTTTGNAACCCTTTTTTTTTTTTTTTTTTGAGACAGGCATAGAGGCTTCATCCAGAGTAGCCCTCCAGGTTTGCTCATAATGAAAAAGAGACCTTTCAGCAAACCTCTACCTTATTAATACTGTTAAGAAATACGTGCTTTATTTCTATTTCTACTCATAATACAAAGAAAAAAGGGGAAAAAAGGCTGGGGTGAAGGTACACCCCCTCTTTTTGACTTCTGGGTGGTGTCATGTTCTTATGTTTTATAGTAAGTCATATCACATTACAATATTCCTATGAAATCCAAGGCAAAGGACACTGGGCAACATTCTGAACTCTCTTCAACAGAACAATGGATCACAAATGACCACCTACCTCATGGACAATCAATATAAGGACTTGATTCATTTACAAATTATTTCTCATGTTACAAACTTTTCCTGCTTACAAACTGTTTTTCTATTTACAGATTATTTTCTGGGTGTTTGGTTCTTCAAGGTTACAGGTTGTTTTAATAGTTGGGCTTTTCTATAAGGGTTAAATGGGTTAAAGGTTAAATGGTTTTTATTTTGGTTTTTTTTAAGTTATAAGGTATAAGCATTGTGCCTGTGGCCTGAGTCCTCCCCCAGCAGATACTGAACAGAAATGCTGCAGCTTCTCTGCAAATTTGGCGATGCTGTCTTTTGNCTGAACAGAAATGCTGCAGCTTCTGTGCAAATTTGGCCATGCTGTCTTTTGTTGTCCCATTTATAAAGGGCCCTTGCAGATGGATAACAGAAAACAAATTACAAATTTTATTAAACAAAGAAGGGTGAGATGTTAGCAAATATCAAATACCAAGCCCCAGGATTGACTGACAGGAGCTTCTCCCAATCAGATCTCTTATGAAGCTGCAAGCATTTCACTGGCCAGATCCCCGAGAGGGTGNAGCATGTAAAAATTCCATTGGAAAGTGTCTCAGTATTTTCAGACCTATGCATCCAAATCACTTAATGGCATCTAAATCGGTATGGTGTCAAAAGCTTAGAAGGCTTTGAATTTAGTGGGCCACATCCCCCTTGTTGTTCTGCTTGTGCTTTGAAAGGAGAAGGTGCACTCGGCGTAAGAAGAGCATACAGGCAGTAGTGCCCTGCCTGTCTTCTTGGGATGTGGTTCTTGAAGTCTATAGGAGATGCTGTGCTATGTATGAATTTTATCTTTTCATTTATGGAAGTGGGGAGGTCACAGCTTTGTGGAGATATTCCTTTAAAATAATATTTATTATTTCTGTGTTACTTTGGAGACTTTATTTAAATTGTAGGTAGGGACGAGATGGGTGTCACTAACTGCATATGGGGAATTCTGAATGTCTTTCAGAGAAGGTTTCATTTTAGTCAGTAAGGGAGTATCAAGGCCAGAAGATTCAAATAATGTAGAAGTGAAATATGAGTTAAACTAAGCAGAGTTAAACTAAAATTATGCATGTCTTTTTAAATATAATTGTTCAGATTTGTGCTGGTGGTTTGTTTTAGTCTGCTTAGAAACTTTCTCTTTCCTCTGTTGTTTATTGTCTCAGACCTCAAATGATGCGTAATTTCTTATTAAAAAAGCACCAACTGTGAAATTTTGGTGGGCTCTTTTTTTGGGTGGGTGTGGTTTGTTTTTTGGGGTTTTTTTGGAATGGTTTTGTGTGTGTGTATGTTTCTGTTTTTATTTTTACTTTTACAGAACCCTTGGTAGCTTCCTCTTCAATATACTTTAAAAGTATTCTTGAAACTTCCCATACTGAGTCTCCCATTTTTTGGTGGCCAGAGTAGTAACTGTTAGTCTTTTTGCTTTTGGTATTAGCAGTTTTATTTACAATATAGTTATGAATTTATGCTTGCAGAACAACGTTAATAATGCAGTTCTGCAGCTTGTGTTGTTTTGATTAGGTACTCAGAAATGCTTATCATAATTGCTGGATCACTGGCACTCACAACACACAGCTGGGGTTTTTAGGAAAGTGCTCAGAGCATACCACGGGAGTGTTGGAATTATTTTTTAACATAGCTAAAAATGCACTGTTAACAAAAGAGAGATTGTAATTTACAATAAGAGTGCTTCATCTCAGTGTCTGCTCAATTTTCAGTAAACCTTTTGGTTTTGTAATTGGTTTCCTTGCTAATGCAAGGCATATTATGACTTGTGTGAAGAAACATTTGGTATACATACAGGTTTATTTATTTTTAATAAAAATATATGCTTTTGTGTAATGGTGGTTACTGGGTTTTTTTTATTTGTTTGTTTTTCTGCACGTAGGTTGTTAGATCCATATACTACATAAATCCCTAGCACCTTCCTGCCACTGACACGTTTAATAGTTGGCGTTATCTGCAGAACTAATTGTGAGTTAGGAAATGGGTTTGGTTGCCTGAAACTGTTTGAAATATGTAGCCCAGTTGTACTTGAAGGTACACATACAGCAAATACTTTATTAATGCTGGCTTAGCAGACACACCCATGTCTCTGTGTGGATTTCTCTCCCCAGTTGATGATGGGAGGCGATGAGAAAGGTGAATTAAAATTACATGCTTTGCTTGCAATGATTATCCTTAGGTAAGGTGATGCTTCCTAAGTGCCCCCATTGGCTTTGAAGGTGGAAAAGTATTACAGACTCGTATTTAGTCTTGTGTTTAGTGTGTCCTCTACACCATCACTGCTGTGCCCCCACCTCTGCTTGTTGGTTTCTGCTAACCCTCCTTCACTCATCCTTGAAGCTGCAGTGCCAGACATGGGGTTTAGCTGCATGTGATGGTTCTCTTCCAGAAGCACCTCTGCTTGGATGGTGTTTGCCATCCTGCTTTAAGTTTTGGTTTACGATAGCATGTGGATGTGTTTGACACAGGTTGTTGTTTTCCCTTTTCTGTGTGCAAGCCCATACAGTTCCTACACATGAGATGCTAGAAGGAAACAATTTTCTTTGAATGAAATTTAGCTCTTGAGATGATCTTTTGGAATGAGGGGGAGAAAGTGTGTGCTGATGCCCTTGTCTCCTGGGGAAGTCAAGGCAGTCCAAAGAGTATAGGCTCTGGGAAGTCACTACAGTTCTCCTATTAGCCACATCTTTTTGTCAGCTTTGCCCATACCTTTATGAAGTGAGGCACTTGTTTTAACAGTTATGGCTTTGAGAGATATACGCCCCCTCTGTCCTGGAACTGATACCAGTTCTGAATGAGTTTATACTTCAAGTCAGTGATGTTTGGTCTGCCAGCAGGTTCAATAGGTCAGTGGACTATTTCTAGTAACTGCCAAAGTAAGTGAAGAAAAAAGACCAGCTTAAAAAAAGTGTAGCCTTTCTGGGCTAGGATGTACATTTTGTTCACCTACTTTTAGAACCTCTTGGAATGTGAACTGGAAGCAGTCATGTTGTTTGGCTGTGTGGCATGTGCTGCTATCAGTTGTTAATCCAGGTGAAAAAGCCTGTTAAGCTTTGAAGGGGAAAATATCACAGTGAGGCCTTGACATGGAAGACAGCACAATGAGCATAGAGGATAGAATAGGTTGATGTTGTGGTAAAGGGAGGATTGGTAGAGCACTTTGGTTTCAAGAAACTGTTGCAGCCTTACCCTGAGTCCTGTGTTCAGCTTTGGACACCCCAATATAAGAAAGATCTTAAGCTGTTTGAGAGAATCCAAAGGAGGGCTGTGAAGATGGTGAAGGGCCTGGAGAAGAAGCCATACGAAAAACAGCTGAGGGCACTTGATCTGTTCAGCCTGGAGAAGAAGAGACTGAGCAGAGGCCTCATTGAAGTCCTCAGGAGGGGAAGATCACTTCTTTACAGCGACCAGCCTGAGGGAATGGCTGGAGTTTCAAGGGAAGTTTCAGTTGGATATTAAGAAAAGGTTTTTCACCCAGAGGTGTTTGGTCATTGGAACACACTCGCCAAGAAAGTGGTCATTGCCCCAAGACTGCCAGAGTTCAAGAAGCATTTGGACAATGCTCCTGGGCACATGGTGGGCTTATTTGGGCTGTTCTGTGCAGGGACAGTAGGTGTTTTAAGGATGTAGTTTGTGTATAATGGTTGAATGTAGGCTATAGCTGGCAAAGCTTGATGCCTAACCTGCGTCTGTGTGTGTGATTTTGGTTGGGTTTTTGTTTTCGTGGGTTTTTTTGTTTTGGTTTGGTTTTTTGTTGTTGGTTTTTGGTTTTGGTTTTGTTTGTTTGTTTGTTTGTTTTAATTCCTAGGTTCTGAGTACTTAGAATCTAATGAAATTCAGAGAAATTATTACTTCAGACATGGAGAGTAGATCAAATTTTCTTGTGTGGTTTGTTTTTGGTGAAAATACTGAACAGCTTTATAGATGTTAAAATAAAATTATAAAAGGGGTAATGATCATAGAGTGTAAATATGAAACAGGTGAAATACAAGTCTGAAATGGCACTGCAGGGTGTTGAGGTAGCAGAGTGTGTGCTTGTGTGTTGTATATGCATGTTAAAGATAACTAATGCTAATTATGATTAGCTGTATAGTGCCTGGCTGAGGAGAGAGTCAGATGGACAGGGTTCATTAGTACCTCTGAATTTGTATTTACTTGAGTAGAAAATATAAGCTTGGGGTTGTCTTAGACTGCCCTCCCTTTTAAAAAAATAGTATATTAAATTCATCCCACTAATATTATGCTGAAGTTTACCTCTAGAGTAACAGAATGAATGATGAAGTGTAGCAGGTTGGGCAATACTGAGGTATGATTTTATTTCCTTTGATTGTGTCTGCACAAGCAAATGCAATGTCAGCTCCCTGGCATCAGGCAAAATTGCAATAGTGACACTGCATGTATAGGGTTAAACACTCCAGCTCCTGGTGATAAACCAACCAAACAAAGCTATCTCTAGAAAATGACAATGTTGCACAATTAGAAAAATAAATAGAACCCACTCTGACACTTTTATATATGGGTCAGTAAAGATTTCAAAGAATATATCTGTGTTTTCATGCTCTTTTGCTGAAAGTTATGATGCTGATAAATTACTTTATTATCCAATACTATGCTGTTCATTCTTCTTCACTGTTCTGGTTTAAAAGCAAAACCAGTGAGAGGCTCCAAGTCAGAAATACAATTTATTAGGAAAAAGGAAAAGAAAACCAAAATGCATGCAATAATACAAAAGAAAAACCACTGACAAAGTCCAAATACAACCTGACACCCTGTTGGTCAGGGTATTACTAGCAGTCCAGTTGGATTGGTGGTTGCAGTCCTCCTGGAGTGGCAGATATGGTTCTGTTGAAGCAGTGTAGTCTCCCTCTGAAGATCCAGTGGAAAAGACAGCTGTTCCTCTGGGGATCCAGTGGAATAACTGAACTGCTGTCTCTGAAATCTCAGATTATATCCAGTTAGGAATGCTTGGCTTCTCCCTCTGGGCAGAGTATCTTACAATGGGATGCTGTCACTTTTATCAGTCATGCAGTGACAGTCAATGGTCCATTAACAGCAGATGTCTCCCCGGAGGGAGCATTGGTTTGTGGAAGAGATAAGGAAAACTGCCTCATTAACAGAAGATAACTGGCACACCTCTAACAGATGGCAAATAGAATACATATTACCTTGCAATCCAGGACATTTACTAAGCACCTGAATTATTTTTCAGCTTTCATCTTTTATTTCTTCCTAAGAATAATACAGTTAGGTTTAGCAGAAGAGTTCAGATGTTATGCTTGAGTTGAAATAGTTCTTAAAATAATTTTTTATAAGAAACACCTATTTATAATTAATTTACAGTCAAATACTCAGGTGACTTGCAGAAAGGCTAATGCTCTAGCATCATGTATTTTTCAGAATTTTTATCAGACTAATTTAAATGCTACTAATCTATTCTTATGTTTTTCTTAAATGAACGATGTTAACTTAACTCTGTTAAGAGTTCCCAGCTATTATTTTTTTCTTAGATTTGTTTAATTAAAGTAAGAATTAAGAAGAGCTATAACTATCATAGTTTCAGTAATTTCAAAAACTTTTAGTGAGCTTATGGCCTTGTATTAGAGGTGTTCTTTAGCATTACATAAAAAGTTTTACATTCTTGGAAAGAAAGGTTTGGACAGAACTGCAGTGTCTTCTTTCATCAACTGCTGTAGGTATTTCCCAATGCGATTCTTGGTAGTGCAAAAATAATCAAGGTATGCAATGCATAAAGAAAAAACCGTGGTCAGTCGTTGTCATATAGGTGATAGTCCCGGTTTGATGTTTCACTGGTATGTTCATTTTTTCTTGATTACCTGGAGAGCTTCACTTTTTTAGTCTGCTGGGAATAAGGAATAAATGTGCATTATGTGGGATACTGTTCTCTCAGTGCAGATTTCTGTGCTGATTATCTATTGAGTTAACCAACGGTGTATATTTTAAAACTGTGAAATTAAATGAATGCCAGTTACAAATCTGATCCTGCAGATGAAATAAATGATGATGTATAATTGAAGCAAATATTATGTTGAATATGCATTTTGCTTATCTTGAAGCTGAATGTACTTAAAGAAGCAGTGACTGTGTAAAGTACATGCATTTCTCTAGCCACTGCAGCACTGATTGCCAGCAGGTCTTCCTTAGTAATTTTTATTGCTGGAAGAGGTATTCTGTCTTATTTGTAACTGCAAATAAATCAGGCTGGCAGAGATGTCACAAGATGGGGCTCTGCTGTGTGTCAGGGCCTTAGAAGCAAGAAAAGGTTGGAGCAGTAAGGATATGAAGAGGAACAGCTGGATATGGCAGCTCACATGTGAACAGCAGGCTTTACTTTTGCAGAGAGCAAACTACGTTTTCAGAAGTATAATAAACCTTAATGAATAATGGACCTTCAGCAGAAGGTGGCTGAGAAAACCCCAAATTTTGAGTTGCTGCTCTCAAATGAGGATGAGAGGATAAGTAAAATGTTCTGCCTGTCTTGGAGGGAGATGTCTTAACACTTTGACACTGAAAGCTAGACTACTGCCTTTGGTCTGAGGTTGGTTCTCTAGAGGTTCTTTGGTCTCCACAAGTTCATACAAGCAGAAAATGTGTAAACCCAAGTTAGTGTAATTGCTGTTGTATGAATAGTGTGAAGTTATTAAGGTTTGATATAGATAGGCAGTGATGCGTTATTGCAGGGATAAAGAGGCTGAGGCATGGGTTTTATGCAGTAGTTGTAACAGGTTTATGTTGGAACCCTGGTTACTGAGAATTTTAGACTTTCTGTGCTGACAGGCACTGATCCCCAAGAGAACACTGCATTTGACCTGAGGCTGTGGAGAAGGCTTCCAAAATTGAATGATAGAACTGGGATTATGGGTGTGTAGTTTGAATAGAAGTGTGTAATGTCACATGATGGAAAACTTAGAGTTTAGGTTCTAGAATATAGTAATATATATAAAGGAAGATGGAGGTTTTAGGGCGGAGGCTAGTCCTTCTTCTTCACCTTCTTCATGGGTTTGGGTGGTATTGTGTAATTGGATAAAAAAGTCCGCATTGTAGGGCACAAGTGGTTGGTTATTGCGTTAAAAGTAAAAATAATTTAGGTGTCATTTCTTAATTGGACAGTTTATCCTTAAAAGGCATTGTAGAGAGAGAGATAGGGCTCTATTTTTAGTTTATTAGAGTGAAGTGCTGTGGAATTCACAATTTGTGAGATTGTAATATAGATAAGAACTAATAAACATCTGAGTCTGAACAAAAATACTAAATAAATATTAAATATGTTTCACACATTAAATCTCGACCTTGGCAAAAAAGAAGCAAAGAATCCACAGATTTATATGTATGTCCCTCTGCCATCTGCCGCAATTAGGTATGAATAGCCTTGTGAAAACTAGGCTGAGATTGTGTGTGATTCAGGATACAGAAATACCAGATATGAAATTTCATATGAATTTTGAAGAACATGAAGATATGAAATCTGATGACAGAGGAAATGTTTGACAGATAGCAGGACTCCTAAACCTACATATACTGGAATCTCAGCACTCTGACATGAAAACTCTTCCTATTTGTATTACATTTTAGGCTTTACTGTGTTGCTTAAGACTCTGTGCTTGCAGCTTCAGGACTTGTGATTTATTGAGGATATTATGCCATATTTTAAAGTTATGTCAAGTGACATTACTCAGTCTCATGCTCTGATGGACACAGGCCTAGAGACAGGGCAGGGTGTGTGGGCCCAGGGTAGTCCCAGTCTAGCCTGTGTGGTGCAGTTTCAGAGCTCTGCTGCTTTAGGAATGAAGACCAACATATGCAGGCCATTTGGGATCATAGAGACTACAGGTGGCTAGTTTTGGGCTGTGGGATAAATAAGCATGGCAGCTTTTCGGTCAAGGGAGAATCCTACCAGACTGGGAGTCATCCTTTTTTCTGCGCTTCTAATGCACTGAGATCACCCCGAAGTGGAAGAAAACTGCCCTGAAAACAAATACAGCATTGTTATGTGTAAGATAATATGCTGTGCTTAAGCTTGGGAGTTTTAGGGTCTGTGAGATGCAGTAATTGAGTAAGAAGAAGAATTCAAGGTGTTTTAAATTTTGAGGTTTTAACTAGCTAACACTTGTACAGCGGTCACTACTAATAATTTTATTCTTCTGCCCTAACTGAAGTTAAAATGAGTGTAAATGAGAAGTTCTAGGAGCCATTTGAATTTTTTTGCCTAGCAGGCACTCAAAATAATTTTTTTAGAGGTGGATGTTATTTTATATGGCTGCTTGGACTTTATGGATTATCCTTCTCAGAAAGAACATCTATTATTGCTACTGTATCCTTACAATTTCTGTTGAGTTAGGATAAAGTACTGGAGTAATGTTTATAGTCAGGAGTAGTAATAAAAGGAGCAGACAAAATCAGGTTTTTTTTGTCATTGACTTAACTTTCAGTGCTGTAGCCATTAAAAACCCACAATGTGCTCATTTTCACTTATTTTTAGTCAGCGTTGCATCTGGACAAGAAGGGAAAGAGGTTTCTTGTTTATTATACTGTGCATTTCCATGTGTGCTTGCTAACAGTTCCCACAGAAATGCCTCACTTCCGAGGTGCCCTGGCATGACAGGGTGAGGCTCTGTGAGAGCAACCAAGTAACAAGGATGATAGTTCATCTAGCATGGAGGTGTTGCCAAGGTGGAGTTGGCCTATGCTCTTTGTCAAAATTGGTTTCATAAAGGAAAAGAGATGGGACAATTCTCAAAGTGGAAGAACAGGCTGTCCTAATGTGCTGGAAGATGAACAGGTGGGGAAGATCAGGTTGAACAGAAAAGCTGTAACTCGGGGAAAAGAGTTTATGACCTTTGGAAGAAGGAAAAGGCAACTCAGGAGGACTGCAAGGATGTCTTGATGTTATGTGGGAAGAAAATTAGAAGGGACACAGCCCAACTAGCACTTAATTTGGTTACTACCATAAAGATAACAAAAATGTTTTTATAAATACACTTGCAAGAAAAGGAGGGCTACAGAGAATCTCCATCCTTTAATGGATGCACAGGGAAACACGTGTCAAAGGGTGAGAAAAGACTGAGGTACTTAATGTCTTCCTTACCTCAGTCTTTAATAGTAAGACTCATCATTCCTTAAATACTCCTGGAGCTCTAAGACCAGGATGGGGAGCAGAATGAAGCCCTCTAATCCAAGGGGAAATGATCAGTGTTTTGCTACACTCCTTAGACATACACAACTGTCGCACCAGATGGGATCCAGGGGAGGCTTGAGGGAGACTCTGCCTGACAGGAGGTTGTAGCCAGGTGGAGTTGAGCTCATCTCGCAGGTAACAAGCATAGGACAAGAGGAAATGGCCTCAAGTTTCACCAGGGGATGTTTAGATTGGATCTAGGAAAAATTTCTTCACCGAAAGGGCTGCTATGCACTGGAACAGACTGCCCTGGGCAGTGGTGGAGGCACCATCCCTGGAGGGATTTAAAAGATCTTTTGTTGTGCTTTAGGAATGATATTCCCCAATTTAGTGCTCCCATCAAGACTCTCCCAAACCAGACACAACTCACTGGATCACCACCTCCACCTTCCCCCACCCCTTCCTCCCACCTCCCCCTCC
>VZRH01002690.1:14197-53035 GCA_013397555.1 Urocynchramus pylzowi | reverse complement strand
CCCCCCCCAACCCAGATGCACCTGGGCAGTGGAGGAGGTCAGAACTCACCAGCCGGAACCAAAGAGGAAGTTCCCCTGGGCAATGCTCTGCTTTTAACCCCTGTGTGTTCTCAGACGTGTATCCAGCTCCCCAGTGGCCACATCAGGTGCCAATATTCAAATCTGGCCACTGATTGGTTTGACCACAACTTTCCCAAAAACTCACTTCCTTGTCAAACCCGGACGGTGGATTTAATTGATTTTCCACAGATCCCTTCTTCCATAGCAAAATAGGCTTAGAGTGTGTGTATTTATCAATGCATACTTTTTTCTTCTGTGTATTGTCCTCATTGCCAGTTGGTAATAATTAGACCATGGCTGTATGTCATTGTTGCTGACAAACAGGTTTTGCACAGACTCCTGCAGTGTGTTGCTGTGCTGGGCGTTTTCACTGTCACGTGCTGCCAGCTTGGGTGCTTGAGAATTCCTCTTAATCCATTTGGCCTCAATGTGACCCAGATCAAATGTTGCACTGTGTGATCTTGTTACATTCACACTCTGTAGCTTACACTGAGTGTTTTGATGCTTGCCTGACCACAGACAAGTTTATTATCTGATTTTTGTTATTTGTTTGTGATAAATTGAATGGAGAATTAGAAAAAGGGTTAACATTTCTGTTAAAAACCAAAACCCTATCTGATCCATATGCACGTGCACTTCAGTTATGTTTCATTTAGGTTTATGTGGTAGTTCAGAATTGGTTATCTTGACCTTTCACTGTGCTGGTGGAAGGAAGGCCAGGCTCTGAGCCTGGGTTAGTGACCCGGTTCTTCACTGTATTGGCTTTCAGAAGCTGGCAGTCCCTGGGATTCTCTAGTAATCTACATTGTTTTTCAAAACAAGAAATCAGCAGAACATCCTCTTGGTGTTGGTCCGTCTTATGAGAACTTTGGTTTATAAGTAGTACCTGTAGCTTCAGTAGTAATGGGTTTCACAGGGAAGCATCATTCTACTTGGAGGAACTGAGAGATGTTTCTCACCAGTGCATTGATCTAGTTGGGTGAGGAGCATTTCACATGTCACCTGTGAGTCTTTGTGGGACACTATCCTGAATTTACTGTTTGTTTTGTTTGTGAGAAAATAAATCTCTATTTTACTATTTAAATTGTGTCCTTGGCAAACTGGCTTAGAGGTTTGTATTCCTCGGAGGATTTAACTGGTATATGAGATGGATTGTCATTGCTGTACCAGTGTATGCCAAATACATAGTACTGCAGTCTTTTTTTGTGCAGGAAAAAGAAAAGGTTCCTTTTGCTTACTTCTTCTCATTTTCTCAGAATTCAGACATAGATTTTGTAGACAGCCTATGTATTGATTTTTATTGGAGTAGTACTGATTTGCATTCTTTCATTGGTTTTTGTGTTCCTTGAAACTTGGTAGGCATTTACTTTGAAAATGTCTTTGCAAATGGTTTCCAAAACTGAATGTAGTATTTTGCATTGACAAATAGCAAATGTTTTCCGTGATGCTTTAATCTTATATTTCCACCTTTCAAGTGTTAGCAGAACTGTCTGGGTAAGGTTTGCAGGTGGTATGGGCTAATATAGGTGAAAAAAGTGGGAGTCCTTCCCCTCCTTTGGCATCCTCTTATTCTTGTCACCCTCTTCCTTACTGCATTTGTTGTCTGAGAAGAGCCAGAATTAGTTTCTTCTGAAGGGACCTATTGTTGTAGGGTGTATTTCAGTTACAGCTTGTCCCATTTTACTAATGTCAAGGAAAGAGATGTCCTGTTGTATTAGCAGGCTCTGGTTTCGATCCCTTGTGAGCATTCCTGGGCAAAGGAAGAGAAAGAATTTGTTACCTTGCCTTTGTATGTGTGCATTTTTTTTACATAATAATGTAGTAAACAAATTGCCTGTGCAGGCTCAGAATGAAAACATCATGCATGTAACACTGATCCCTTCCAAGAATAAATGCTTGAATATTTTTGTGTTGTGCTGGAGATCTGCAATTCGTGGAAGACTGAATGGCAGCTGGGACAGTGCAGGTTTTGTAGCTGTGAAATACACCAATCACTTGTTTTAAAATTTTAAAAGTTTAATAATAATAAAATGGTTATAAAAATAGTAATAAAAATTAGAGTAATAAAAATTTGGACAATCAGGGTTAGGACAATAAAGGACAATAAAAACCAAAGAAATACGGATGGTCCGGGTGCCTCCTAGAGCAAATAAGCCCCGAAAGCACACACGTTAACAAAGGATTAACCCTTAAAAGCAATAGCCTGTTGCATATTCATATATCTCATGCATGATGCATAAATTCTTCTCAAACAAAGGGTGTTCTCTGGTTATTGTCAACTTCTTTCCCTTAATCCTGGTGGCTCTTCAAAGATGGGAAGAAAGTTTGTCTTTTCTAATAAGGATGCAATAATTCTTCTCTTGGAGATTTAGGAGTCTTGGTGCTGTTATCACTGTGTGAAGAATTTCTTAATTATCTCATAGCTAGTTAAAAAAGTATCTCACATTGCATAGTTTCTATTTTTATAACATAATGTTATAACCTAAAACTATATTTACCACACTGATTAAAAAAGGTTAATACAGTAATACTAATTAATACAACATAACACATATAGTATTCCTTTTAATATCTGCAAAGAGCCAACCATATAATATGCACTTTTCACAGTAGCCATGTGCTGTTTTCAGTAGAAAAAAGAATGAGAGAAGGAGTGCTCAAACGGTGGTCTGAAGAATGTATTTGATAAGCAGAGTTGATTTGGAGTGTTTGCTTTTGTAACAATTTGCTGTTAACTCTCAAGTGAGTTTCTCATCAAATTTTAGCAATAGTAAATTGCATCATAACTTTGATTTTTTTTTTTCTGACAGACTTTGTAAGCAGCTTAATATACAGATAGCACAATAATAATACCTCCATGTCCTCAAGTACAGATTTACAGAAGTTTGGTTTTTTCCCGATTTTTCGGTCCCTAACGTTTCTGGCTTCCTCAGTGGTGTGTTTGGAGTGAAGTGAAGCCGATGTTGGGTAAAGGCTCTGATTATTTTTAACAAGCTTGCTACCTGACTGTAGAAAGTGAAATAATGTACTTTCTCAGATGTTATTTCACAGTAAGGTGTTAATGCAGGGTGACTGCATTGCTGCATCTCCCAGGGATGCTCCTCCTGGGAGGGAGGGTGAAGAGAACCCTGCATGGCAATGTTCCCACCCTCTGCAGTGGCCCTGACACTTCATGCTATTAGGACTTCTAAAAATGACCATTTAATTTTTCTAGTAAAAGATAATATTGTTTTAAGGGAGCAGCAAAGACATCCCTGTGGGAAATCTCACTGTAGGAGCAATTTTTAGGTCTGTTCACCTTACATCTGACTCAGATTTTCATCATACTTTGGTTATACTCAAACTCAGAAAGTATGATTTAAACTCTTGCATGTCTTTAATTCAGTCTCCTCTTCAGTGGGAGTGATGGCTTTTCAATGATGTTACATGGACATATCTTAATAAAGTCTCTTATGTTTCCCCCAATGTAAAAGTACTTGGCCAGTGACCTGAATGGTCTTGAACTTAGAAAAGAAACTTCATGGTGGTTTTGACCTTCCCTTGTAGCTGTGTGTGAAACCATCTTTGCATTGCTGTCCGGTAGCTTGTTATTTCATGCAAGCCCTAGTGCAGGAGATAAATCAGTTTTTAGTGCTTCAGGTGTTGTTGGTTGTAAATAATATGTCTGTTGTGTGTCACTGCAATGGATTTATACGGTTTGTTTATTCAGGTGTCTTGGTTTGAAAGATAGGTGTCTGCTAGGGAAGGAATAGAGAATGTAAATCCCCTCCCTCTGAATTACTAGAATTTTGAAATTAAGGGCCTCTCAGGCAAAGATAGGAGGATAGGAATAACAGTTCTTTACTAGTATGTATAACAAGGCAAACAAACAACAATAACTATGGCATTGTTATAAACGAATACTCTAATTTAATAATTAAAGAACTTTTTAAAATAATCAAACTATAATTTGGAAAAAGCCACAAGTAATTCGACTCTGAGCCAGGCGATCAGGGTCGGGGAAACCCAGGATTTGGTCTCTACCACACCAAAAGTCCCTGTGGGTCTCCGAATACCGTTTCTAAGAGGTTCAGTTTTATACAGTCTTTCTGGGCTCTGGAAGGGGTCCTTCTTTAGCATATTATCATAGTTTGTCTTTCTTGCTGCCATGTTTCTTGGAACTGGTGAATAATTGCTGAAATCCTCTCAGGTGAAGATTTTCTGGGATAAACTTCTGGCGTCGAATATTATCATATTGACGATGCCTATCAAATGTCTCCTGCTTGGGTGTCTTGTCAGACAGAAAATCCCTTAGAATATACATCTCTGGAGACAGTGTCCTCCTGGTGTTTGAATCTCCATTTTTATCACCTAGCTTATTGCTGCTTGTTGTCTGACACTGGCCATAGTACACAAAATGCTTGTGGTTTTAATTTCTTTTAGCACAAATTATTTTATAACATATTACAATCCCTCTTCTTTTATATTAATTAATTAATTCGTGTTTTTTGTGATAAGTTTCACTTTGTTTATTACACATTTTCAATTTCATTTCTAACATTTGTAAAACCTAGTAGCTACATTTATTAAATTAACAATCTTTGATGTAATAGGTTATTCTAGTTTTCATAATTTTAAATTTCTATTACTACATATATCTTAGAATGTTAGTTTCATTCTGAGGTAGCTAAAGTTTACAATGGCTTTTTACTAAGCGAGATACTGGTACAAAACTCTAAACTAACTCTATGTCTGCTAAAACATAGAAACTCACCCTTTTAGCTATCTCATGGTGACTGTGTTTTATACATTTCATTATTATCTCAGGCTTGGCTTATCTGGGTTTCAAACTTAGTTAAAGCTTTTGCGGCTCTACTTTTCCTATCTTCTTCCCTTAGTTTTATTATTCTAGATACTTTGGGTGTTTTTGCTAATTCAGGATCTGCTGGCATTGCTGCTATCTGCATACTTTGGACAACAGAGTGGATTAACCAGATGAAACACGGTATTAAACAAGGTAAAAACAGTAATCTAGTTATTGAACATAGTATTAAAAACCCCATCTTCTTCTACCAAGCTGTTCTTCTAAACAACTGATCCCACCATGACTCTTGGAGGATGGAATTCTACTTTTGGACTGGTACATGTGCTACTCTCTTAATCTCGGCCGCAAGGTTGTTTATAGCCTCCCCATAGTTATCAATTTCTACACAGTATTCTGATTAATTAAATTTTCCACAAACCTCTCCTTCTTTGGCTAACAACAAGTAGTCTAGAGCTATTCTGTTCTGATATACAAAAGCTCGCATTTGAGAGTGCTGTTTGGCCAATAATTGTAGAGCTTCAGAGGTATGATTTGACATGACCTCTATTACAACCTGGAGTCTTATTAGTCGATTAAGTAGATAAATAGGGGTTCTATATCCCCAGCTCCCATCTTGAGCCTAAGTTGCTGGGCCATAGTATGCTATTATCCTCTCTGCCGGCTATTTGTCCTCTCCCCATTTTTGGTCTCCTCCTGCTTTTGGGAATTCTGCTCCAATTCTCTTTCTACCCTATCTAGAGTCTCATATAGGGGTAAATTGCTCTTGGACCTAGGTAGCACAAAGAAGAAGGTCTTATCATGCCTAAAGTATAGGATCCTTTCCATCTAGGGGATAGTTCACTGTATGCTTTTTCCTTGCAAATCCAATATATTCCATTAGGGACTTTCCATGGGTCATGTATAGCTCCTGGTCTTTCTCAGTAATCTTTTAGGGCTTCCAAGGATTGGTAAGGGTAAGCTCCGGAGCTTTTATACCAGCACAATCTAATTTGGTTATCCTAGTCACAATTTATTCTTTTCATTCTACCCTAATACCCAGCGGGATCCGCTGGCTGCCAAGTCTTCGTGTTATTGTTTGAATTTACTGCTAAGATGGAGTATAACTTACTATTTGTGTGTATCTTTTTCCTTCTCGGTTGAAACAAATTGTTTCAATTATTTTATGATCTAAAACCCACCCTTCAGGCTGTAATATTGTTTTAGAAATTTCGGTATAATTCTATTTTAGAAGTTGCTTGGGAGTTAAAGCCTCACCCTTCTATGGTCATTTCTCGGCTGATTTAAGCCTTCTACAAATCCAACAGTTGGATAATCCTAACTCCGTAGCAATCTCTTGCATCAGATTTATGAAGAGGTTTTTATTTGATTCATTTGAACCCCAACTGTTATATTGCTGTTCTATCTGTTCATATTGCTCGCTTAATTCTTTTAACTTTCTTGTTTGATTTTCTTTTTTCTCACTTCTGACTCCTGTTTCTTTAAATCTTGAGTTAATTGTTTCATTCTACTTTCTGGATCTGCACTTTCTCCATCTCTCATGAAACAAAAAATCTTATCATACTGTCAACAAATTCGATCATCATCCTCTTTTAGAAAATTAAGTAACACAGGTTCTTTACTGAGAGGAATTGTTTTCCCATACTTCGTATTCTCTCTTACTTAGCATGTCTTTCTCCCCGTAGTACACATTATAACTTTGCTGGGATTGTAGCACATTGGACTAGCTTGAACATGTGCCATAAAGGTGGATTCTATCCTTTCCCCAATCCATACTGTATGATTATACTTATTACAGATGGGGATTATAGGTTTTAACTCAGCAGCTCTCTTATGTAATACACGTGTTAATGTTTTTATATTCCCTTTCAGAGGTCATGCTGCTAACCACTGATTCTTAGGTGTCGCTCTGTGGTTATGACAGATGATTCCCCCTTCTGATTGACATATTTTATATCGAGGGCCATTATACATGTAGCTTCTCTTTTTGCTGCCATTCTTGCAGTCAAAGTGAGTCTGGTATGCCATGATTTTTGTAACCACCTGTCCTTTTAGAGTGGTCTTAAGGTACTGCTCACAGTCTTGGGTTGGACTCTGCTTCTCAACATTGAGGTGTTTCTCAAGGATCAGGCTGACTGTCTTGCTCATGATTAGGCTCAGAACTATCAGAGTTGCCCACAGGTGTACCCCTCTGCCTTTGCCTGCGCCCACTGGGTTGCCATCAGTGGCGAGGTAGTCTATAATCACAGCAGCAGAGGTATTCTTCAAGGGACTCATAAGTGGAACGAGCTGCCCACCTCCTCTTAAAGGTGTCCTACCTTGACAGTTTGACTGCATTGGCATTACAAGGTACTTTGTTTAACCTGTGACACTCGATGGTAATGGCTTGTGTTCTGGAGTTCAATTTACCTCTCACTCCCTCCTGGAACAACCTATACTACTCTATAGAGTCTAATTCCAATATGTCTGCGTTAGTGGCGACTACTAAGGTACGGGTGGTTATAGTGCGTTCCTCTTCTCAGCATAGTGGACAAAGTTTGATAAGTCTGTATCTTCTTTTACAGTGTGCAACCCAAATTTCTTGACAATAATAACATTTAAAATGAATGAATGGATAACATTCACACCTAGGTATTGAACAACTTGTCTTATCCCCTTCAGTCATTAGTATGCCGGTGTAATTTTATCTTCAAATCTCCTAGAAGAGAAGTCACTTTCCATTCCTGTGTCTTCTCCTGACGTTTGATCCTTTTTACTTGGGATGTGTGCGTCTAACCTTTCTCAGCCATTCATATTGCTGTGTCTGTAGTTAGAAGCTCAATGAAAGGACCCTCCTAGTGAGGTGTTAGGGAAATTTCTTTCCAAGCTTTAATCAATACTTCATCTCTGGTTGTATTTTATGTATGGCAAACCCCAAAGGTTGCTTTTACATTATTAATCCCTTCTTTCTTAGCTCTTGCAAATTCTTATTTATTGCTATTAAATATGGCTGAATTTGGCTGTCTTCTAGCTTGGAGTGTCTAACATGGTATTCTATAAAACATTTCAAAGGGTGATAGTCCACTTGTTGAGTGAAGCCTGATGATACTTTCCTCTCGGAACGGTTACTTTCTTTTCTCTTTCTTAAGTACCCATAAGTATCTGTAAGTACCCAGTAGTTAGTTTCCTAGCAACTTCTGGGAAAAAGTTTTATAAGTAAGAAGAAAGGAAAAAAAAAAAAAAATAGAAGCCCAACCCCCAACATCAGGCTAATTGCATTTGACAGATTCTAATAAAATATTTTGAATCACACTGGGTGGATAGCCAATATCTCAGAAGGTTCTCTGAGCTAGAGACAGAATGTAGTATCTGTGTGAGGAAGAGAGTTTTGCAAGTCCTGTGAGAACAGGCTGAAATGTCTGATGACAGATCTGATGACATGACCACCTTGAAACCTTGCAAGCACCAGAAAAAATACTTTCAATCCCTTAGTTGTTTGAAAAGGCTACAAACTGCTGGCTTGACATTTAAAACAAATCTCCATTTAATTTATTCTTCTCTATAATGTTGTCAGAGATGTATGTTATAGACTCTAAACTTGTCAGACAAACACATTCCAAAGATTTACTGGCATGGTGAAAAGCATGGGTATGGATCTAATTCACTGTGAATGTGAAAGAAAAACAGTAACTGTGTTTTCCCTGTTAAAAGCTGAGGAATTCTTGCAGAAGTACTAAAATTCTCTCAGTAGTTTGCATTTGTAAATCAATAAGGTGAACAGATGTTTGCCAAAGTAAGGGATGGTTAGAGGAAGAAAAATGCCTTTGCGACAATTTACTCTTTGGGAGCCTGCGATGAGCTCATTGTTAGTACAGATTTTATACTTATTTTCTACCTTTATGTAGCAACACAAAATTAAGGAGTATCTGGACTAATTATGTGTGCTTCTGATGATACTCTTTGTTACCTTGAAACAACTTCAGCCGTCCTTATGGTTCTACAGTGCTAATATAAACAGTGCTGGTGTTAATGGATAATATTCCCTGTTATGTTAACAAGAGGAAGAACCACATAATGTACACTGGCCGACTGGAGAGGGTGAGGATGAAAGTTCATGTGGCCCTGTTATCAAAAGGAAGATCTCTGTTACCACTTGGAATGAGTTGAGGAACTCTTAATAGTACTCAGTTTTCAAAATATTGGGCTTGTGTGTGATTTGCTGATAGGAAGTATACCATTAGTAAAGTCCCCTTGGTATGTGTGTACATGCTGTGAATGTAATACTAAGAATTGCTTTATTTTGAGTAAATTCTCAGTTTGGATCCTGCATTGTGTGGAGGTGCCTCACCACTGCAGACTGAGTGTGATGAAGAACACTTATCTTGGCTAAGCCTAGGCTGGGCACAAGTAAGGGAATTGCCATGTCTTGTCTTGAGGGTTTCCAGAGCCTCTGGAGCCCAACATTGTGCTGCTGCTGCTGTGCTGTTTTAAACTGAACCCTCTTGACATTTAGGCAAATGCTGGGAACTGTGACCACGTTCATGAGCTTGTGGGAAAAGGAGCTAGGGGGGAAGGCTGCCCGCTTATAGCTCACTGAGAAGTCTGTCTCTTGCTGGAAGGTGGTTGTTGCCAGCTTGAAGGAGAAGGACTCTTAAGTTCCAGTGCAGATCTCTGACCTTTTCACCTGTCTTGGGTTGAAAGCACTAAGTAATTTCTGGTGTCTTTCTGTTTTGAAGGTAGTGCTTGAGATGGTCTCAAGGCTCATATGAAGATGGAGTTTTCCCTACTTGGACTTTTCAGCTCTATGGTATATTTTCAGGCCATCTTTTTACTATTTTCTCTCTTTTGCTGTGCCTCGAGGAATCCTGTCAAAGTTATTGTGGCTGCTGAGCATGGCTGCTGCTGCTTTCAGCAGCAGAAGAGGGTTGTAAATGGAAGTAGAACATGAAGGGAGTCTTCTGAAGGTGGGAATAGAAGGCAGGTGTTGGTTGCCTTGGATTACCTTAGCTAGTACATGGAATAAGAGCAGATATTAAGGTAATTACTGATGTCACCTGTATTTGGTACTATGTTTTCAGTAGTACAGTTTCTTTCAATCTTTCGGCACAACAGGTGAAATGAAGCCTAGTTGTGTAAGACATCTTGGGTTTAAAGGTTTCTTGCCCTGAGTGTGAAAATGAATGTGTGCGACTTTCAGAAAGCATATTCTTTGAGAAGAGAAGAAACATCCATAGAAGAGGCTTTGTTGCAGCTTGGGGCAGCTTTTGCCAATGTGGTATGTAAGTACTTCTTAATATCTGCAGATAGATCTATGTGAAGAATTGGAGGAGGAATAAACTGTTGTGTTGCTGCTCTGTGGTGTTTGGATTGTGGGCAGCTTGTGTAGAGTTTGTGCTCTACATTTAGTACTCTGGTCAAATTCCCTGTCAGGGGTCAGCATCCCTGCTTATAGTCCTTGGATGTTGCATCAAGTGAAATAAAATGCGTTATTTCTGCCTTCACTGCATACTGTTACCTAACTAGTCTTAAATAAAAGTTGACAGCCATTGTTTCTCTATTAGTGTATGGAAATAGGGCTTCCTTGTACTCCCCGCACAAAGCATCTTTAGTGTTCAGTGGGATTTTCTGTAGTAGAGCATCAGGCTCAGTAGCCAAATAAAAACTTTTTTCCTTCCATTGTTGCAGCGGGTGTGACATCTTTTATGGTATAATTCATTCTTAATACAGCTCAATAAAGCAACAAGTGGGAGGTGGAAAAGCATGCTACTGTTTTCTCTTTCGTGATGATGGTTTATCAGGATGCTCTAGCTGACGACTGTCAAAAACAAGAGATGTTTTAATCTTCCAGATTATTCATTTAAAAGACAAATGAAAAAAATCCCCAAAAGTAACTCACTGTTTGAAGGATTTACGTGTTCTAAATAGCTCAAATACAAAGTCCTTACTTTTCAAGTGTGTGGTTCCAACATGATTAAAAAACCTGGAGGGTTTCTCACCCTCCTTAGAAGAGGAGTTTTGCTCCAATGCTTTGGAGTTTTTTATGCTTAATGATCTGTGTGTACTTACTGGTAAGGAAAGAGCACTTCATCTTTATTATGTCACCTTATTTGGATCTGGCTGTAATAGTTAACAATGTATAATCTAATTTATCTTCATCATTTGAGGATCTGAAAGTTGCCTCCAAGCTCATCTTAGTCTCTTTCATGGAAATCTGTTAAATTCAATTAATATGAATTTGAAATACAGTCTTTAAGGATGCTGCATTTGAATGCAGTACTTCTCATGAGCCTTCAAATCAACTGTGTGTGAACATGTCTATTCTGCTATCACTGTTGTCAAGACAGAGAGCAGCTGCTGTTAGTGGGTGGTCCTGGAAGAGGACTCTGAGGCCTTAGTATAGTTGAAAAAACCAGAAACTCATACTCTGAATTTTTGGCTTCTGGTTCACCTCTTCAATCAATTGCTTTCTCTGTCCTTGTCTGAATGAGAGATGTTTGTGTAAGGTTCTGGCGACCATAATAAGAGCATGTCTTCCCATAGAAGAGCAAGAGTTTTCAAGCACAGTTCTTCTTGTGCTTCAATGTTTTGCATAACTAAACTTGTATGTGGTACCTATTTCTGTATTATTAGAAAATTACTACAAGACTACCACAGTGGCAGAAAGTTCTTGGATTGACAGATTCTGGTTTCCCTGGTTCCCAGACCTAACCAACAGTTGGAGCATTCCATAGCACTCAGTAAGATCAGAAGTCCAGAACTCATGGTGGGAGTATACCTTCTAAATAGGAAAGAGTGAGAAAATATACAGGGTGCTCTACTGGCTATTTGGTTAACATTCCAAATATTGAAATCAGTAAAGCTTTTGCTAAAGACCATCTGTGGAAGAATTCAGATGAAGGCTGTGTCTTTAAAGAGAGCAGTTGCTGTAAGATACCAGAGGTAGCGTTTGAAAATTGAAATATATGTATTGGAAAAATTAGTGTACTTCTGTAGGGTGGCCTTCATGTATTGGCAAGAGTGGTTTGAACATTTTTTTCATCTTGTCCCATACTGCTTCCTGCACATTAGTTGCTTTTTTTCCCCTGTTGTTTTCTTTAATCTCTTGAATAATGGATTTGGAAAGTCATAGGCTTAACGTAACTGTCTTTCTGATTGTTGTGTCATTAGAGGTTGATTTTATTTGAGGCTGATTGAATTCCTTCACGTTCAATTTTGAGTGGTTTTGCTTAGCTTTTTAAGCTGAAGAGTTGTGTTCTATAGAATAACTGGTTTGCATGGTCAAACCTGTACCTCTGTGGCTTGTTATTTCCAGTAAAGTAAGAGACTCCTGGCTCATATGTTTTTATTTGTTGATCATGATTGTGCAGAGGGCTACGTATCTAATGTACCTGGTGTGTGATCCCTGCTGAAGGGAGAATTGGTGCTGGGGCTTATCATGTGTTACTGTTGCCCAGTCTGCTGAACAAAGCTGCTGGGTTGTTTCTGAGGGCTTCACTGTGTCTTCATTTGCTTGGTTTTTTTTCTTATTATTGTTTCTTGTTCATAGGTCCTGAAAAGGAAAAGGTTCTTGGTTTTGAGCATTAGCACAATTGTATGAAGGTCATGTACAGTAGCATTTAATCAGTAAAAGAACATACAGAATGCAAACTGTAGAGTTGAAACCTGAAATATGCCCAATTGAAAGACTGAAGGAATATTTTAATTCTTCCCCAAACTGAGGAATCTTCTGCCTTTTTCTGCTAAGCACTTCTGAATTTATTTAACTTATTTATTACATTTTTATTAATATTTTATGTATGCAATTATGATGGTCTTGTCTTTGGTTTGGTGGATGAAATAAATAAACTGTCTCTATCTGCTAGAGCCAGAAAGCAGAGAGATGGAGAAATGGCCTCAGGTTGGAGACCATGGGAGTGGGGCATAGCATGAGAGGTTGAAGGCCAGACTTTGTTTTGAATGTGTTACATGATTATTATGAAAAACCTCATGGACATGGAGTAGCTGCTCAAAACCAGCACCTGGGTGCACAGTGATATGAAAATAGCTTGTATCTAGTGGGACAGTGAAGTTTGGGAGGGGTGTTTTTTGTGTTTTTTTGTTTAAGTACCCAAGAAACAGATACAGGGCAGGAAATGTTTCAGCATGGGGTATCTGGTCATGCTGTATTAATTCCCTCATCACAGTTCTGTTGTGGAGAGATAAAATTCATTCATTTTTATAGAGGAAGGATTGAAGAACTGTACCTTCAACTCATAATGAATGAAGTCTGTTGTCTTGGTTTGGAAAGACAGGTGTCTGCTAAGGAAGGCCAGAGCCTCCCCTGAAATAGAGAACGTAAACCCCCTCCCTCCGAATTGTCATAAATTTTAAATTAAGGGGCTCTCAGGCAGAAAATATGGGAGCAGGAATAACAGTTCTTTACTAGGGAAGCAAAATAAAAATAAAAAATAAACAAATGGAGTGAATTTAAAACACTGACAGTGTCAGAACACAACCTGACACCCTGTTAGTCAGGGTGTTAA
Organism: Urocynchramus pylzowi; assembly: GCA_013397555.1. NCBI lineage: Eukaryota > Metazoa > Chordata > Aves > Passeriformes > Fringillidae > Urocynchramus > Urocynchramus pylzowi. Next base: position 39,673 of record VZRH01002690.1, on the reverse strand, counting down.
TGGCAGTCCAATTGGAATTGTGGCTGCAATTCTCCTGGAGTGTCAGGTGTGGTTCTGTTGGAGCNCAAATGGAGTGAATTTAAAACACTGACAGTGTCAGAACACAACCTGACACCCTGTTAGTCAGGGTGTTAATGGCAGTCCAATTGGAATTGTGGCTGCAATTCTCCTGGAGTGTCAGGTGTGGTTCTGTTGGAGCAGGAATCCTGTAGAAGAAAAGGTCAAATCTTCCTCTGCATATCCAGTGGAAGGGGTAGCTGTCTCTCTGGGTGAAATCCAGTGGAGAAAAAGCTGTCTTGTATCTCCAGACTCCCAGCTGTATCCCTGTAGGAAATGCTTGCCTCTCCCCTCTGGGCGGAGCATCTCACAATGGGAGGTTATAGTTCTTATCAATCATGTATTGACATTAAATAGCCTATTATCAGCAGATGTCTCCCTGGAGGGAGGAGTGGTTGTGGAAGAGATAAGAAAAAATGCCCACTTAACAGAACACAACTGCCACACAGATGGCAAATAGAATACAATTTGCTTCACAATCCAGGACATCTGTCAACCATCTGTTTGACTCTGTCCAGCTTTTGTATATGCCTTGAAAATAATCCAGGTAATGTGCTATGTTATTTAATCCCACTGTTGATAGATTAGTTCCTTCTGGCTTGCTTACAGTGGTGTTTTTATGTGCCAAAAAAAGAGGTTTGCCTAATTAGAGATGTCTTGGCATGTTGGGTAGCATAAATATTTCAGGAAGGATCTTCTGGGCATGTTCTTCCTTGTAGCAGTCACCAAGTCCTCATCATGCCAAACACTTGGTGGTTAAAGTCAGCAAATGCCAGAAATATTTTGTTAATTCATCTTCACATTGTTTGTGGGATGAAATTGGGATTTTTTTTTTAATATAATAATAATTCTAGTAATCCAACTAGTCAGACAGCTTGCAGAGCAGACTGAGTCACAGACTTGCCACTTGAACAAAGAATAGTTCTACATCAAAAGAAGATGAGAGGGACCTTTGGCGTACACATGGAGTGCAGTCATAGTGCATAATAGCTGAAACACCTCTTGTTAAAACTGGTGAATTACATCAGACTTCTTACATGACTTTGTTCAGATGTTTCTGGCTCAGACCAATGGCAGCAGAGAATGATTCTATTCTGCATCATTTGGAGAATAACATAAGTGATGCAGTCTGTGGAAGAATTGCTTTATCAGTGTAGATGGTGCGCTTCTTTATCAAGGGCAGATAAAGAACTGCATGCAAGTAATACTAAAAATAAAATAGCTATCTAAGAACTTCCTTTGAAATCCAGTTGATGCAGGGTGGAGGTTCTGTTTCACAAGGAAAATTACAGCTCTTTTGGCTGTGGTGAATTTTGCTCAGGTAGAGAAAGATTTTTCAGATTGGAACACAAGAAAAATCCTCTGAGCAGGTTGGTTTCAGCTTCCATTCGTTCTTGGAGAAGCTTACAAATGCATTGTATAGATGCTGCACTGCAGTAATAATTCTGTAGATTTAATTAGTTCAGTCATCTAGTGTTGTCTTTCTACAGTAGGAAAATGATGTAAGCCCACAGAATTTCCCAAATATGAGAAATCTGGTATCTTTTTTTAAAGGAAGTTTGTTTCAGGAAAACTCATGTGCCTTGTATAATTTAACTCACTTTGTCTAGTTACTGTCTTGACAAAAATATAGGATGTTAGCACTGTGTAATGAATCAGTCACACAAGAGTCATCCTCAGAAATGTAACTCCAGTGTTGTGATTTTTGCACTGGTTTTTTTTAGGTGTTATTATTAGTTCTTATTTATTTGTTTAGAAAGTTTCAAGTCCACAATTACTTAAACAGAGGCCTTTGAAATCGTATTGTCATCTGTACTGTAAGCAAATTTTGCTGATTTGCCCACAGGGATCTAAAAAGATAAAGAGTGCCAAAGAGGTAATTTAAATACTTTATTTACTTTCTTCCTTATTTCCTCCTTCAAAATGCTTCTAAACATCCTTCTAGAACCTGTGCTAAGGCACATGGAAGACAGGGAGGTGATTCAAGACAGCAGCATGGCTTCACCAAGTGCAAGTATTGCCTGACCAACCCAGTGGCCTTCTGTGATGTAATGACTACATTAGTGGACAAGGGAAGGGTCACAGATGTCATTTATTTGGACTTCTGTAAAGCCTTTGACTCAGTCCCCCACAACATCCTTCTCTCTAAATAGGAGAGACCTATTAATCAGTGGACTGGTAGATGGATAAGAAAGAGATAGGATAGTCACATACAGAGGGTGGTGGTCAATGGCTGAGAGTCCTGATGGACATCAGTGGCCAGTGGTGTCCCTCAGGGGTCTGTACTGGGATGGGGGATATTTAATATCTTCATTAATGACAGAGAGTGATTGACTGCATCCTCAGCAAATTTGTTGATAACACTAAGTTGAGTGGTGCTGTTGCCTTACCTGAAGGGTGGAATGTTGTCCAGAGGGTCCTGGACGAGCTTGAGAAGTGACCCATGGGAATCTCATGAGGTTTAACCAAGTGGAAAGTGCTGCCTCTGAGTCAGGGAGACCCCTTGTATCCATGCAGGCTGGGGGATGAACAGATCTACAGAAGCCCTACAAGAAGGATATGGAGAGGTTGGTCATGCCCCGGCTGTGTGCTCTGGGAGCCCAGAAACACCCTGTGTGCTGGGCTGCATCCAAAGCCCTGTGGGCAGCAGGGGAGGGAGGGGATTCTGCCCCTCTGCTCCGCACTGGTGAGACTCCACCTGCAGTGCTGCATCTAGCTCTGGGGTCCCAGCACAGGAAGGACATGGACCTGTTAGAGCCAGTCCAGAAGAGGGCCACAAAAGTGATCACAAGCATGGGATACCTCTCCTATGTGTCCGATCGGCTGCCTGTCTCTGTCGGACACGCGTAAGGTGGTCCGCAGACAGCCTGCGATGAACAGATGAGTCTGGACTCTTCTTGTGATCTTTTTCTCGGGTTGTTTATTTTATCTTATCTAAAAGGTTTTTCTTCTGCCCAGCTGAGATCCGACCAGCAAGGCAGCCACACGCAAACTCCCCGCCCCTGGGGCAGTAGAACATTCTTATACTGATAATTACGTGTATGATATTTACAATTTTTCACCAATTCCCATCACCTTTGTTAAACAGTGCACCTTTAGTATAAGCCAATCCAAAGTGCACACATCACACAGAAAATGGATGACAAGAAGAAGAAGAAGAACCACGAGGTCGGGCCTAAATTCTCCATCTTGCTTCCATCATACCCCCTTGTACCAAAATCCTAAAACCTATGTTCTAGTCTAAAAAAGTGTTTGTCCTTCACCATTTACACCTCAGAAACCTGTGAATCCTCATGTTGAGATAGTATGACTCTCGAAGGGTCAAAATCAAGCCACCAGGTACTTTTGGCTACATTCCAGGACTTCTGAGCCCCCCAAGGGCTCTCCCTGGGACTCAGAGCATCCGAGGTGATGCACTGAGTTCCCACACTATGAAAATAGTCAGAGATAATTGTTCAGCCTGGAGAAGAGAAGCCTTCAGGCTGAACTTACTGTGCCCTTTCTATACCTGAAGGGAGCTGACAAAAAAGGTGGAGGGAGGCTATTTACAAGGACCTATAGTCACAGGGCAAGGGGGAATGGCTTCGCACTGACAGAGAACAGGTTTAGATTAGATATTAGGAAGAAATCCTTCCCTATGCAGGTGGAGAGGCACAGGTTGCCCAGAGAAGCTGTGTCTGCCTCATCCCTAGAAGTGTTCAAGGCCAAGTTGGATGGGGCTCTAAGCAACCTGGTGTCACTCTTCATGGCAGGGCGTTGGAATGAGATGATCTTAAAGGTCCATTTCAACACAAGCCTTTCTAAGATAAATTGGATATGACTCTGTGAGAAGCTGAGTAACAACAATTTTTGGGATGGAGGCAATATATAAGCATCCCTGAAATGGATTGCTATCCTCTTACAAATTATCCTTTTGCAGCCCAGTTTTAGCAGGAAAAGTTAAAAAACAAATAGCATAAAAAAGGAATGAGGATACTATGCTGAAGAATTCTTCTTCCATGGGATGCTTAAGCATGGTAGTTGTAGTGGTTTTGGTTTGCCGATTTTAGATTTCCCAGCCAACGCACCAATGAGTGTGATGGGTTCAGTGTTGGCTAAATATCCATGTACCCTTTAGCATTATTTACTGATTTTCTTCTTGTGAGATAGAGTTAGGAGGAAGGCAAAGCAGGCTCAAAGCTTTAAAAGGGTATAAAGAAAAGTTTATTAACAGTAACTAAAAGAAAGAATAATAAAAATCAGAATAAAATTTCTATAACACTTCTCCTCCCCCCTACAACCTTTTCTTTCCCACTAACAACATACAGAAACAATTCATTCAGTTTATCACCTCTAGAATAGTCTTTCTTCAGTTCACTTAGGGAGAGAAGTCCCTCTTGTCAATTTATGGAGACTTCTCCACAAGAAAACAGTTCTCTCATGGCTTTTAATTTCCATGAACAGCAGCTGCCCCAGAACTTGCAATCGTGAAGTCCCTCCCATCTTTCACAGCTTTCCCACAGCTGCATTTATGGACCATGTCAACTTATGGGGTACTATTTTAAGGATGAGCTGTTCAAGAGCAAAGGTTCTCTTTATCTAGCTGTGAGATAATCTTCATCTCTAAGAACAGAGGTCTTCTTCTTTCCCTGGGGGCAAAGGGTCTTCATCACTCTTCTCTCTCTGTTCAAACTTCTCATGTGACCACAGCTACTTCAACATCATCTTGCTTTAACATAGATGGCTTGCTCATATCTACAATTTGAACACACAATCGCCCATACTTTTCAACGAGTTACAGGGAAAAAGAGTCTGATGTATCAATTATATTCTTCTGCATAGCTTTACAAGAGGATTTCAGCCCAAAACAAAAGGCATCTCCTTATCCCTCCCATCTGGGACTTGACTCTTTCTTCTCTGACTTTGGTGTCTTCATGTTGTTCCTCTACGTGTCTTCACTCTGTCCTTTTCTCCTACCTGAGGCAGGATTGAAGGTCTACAAGTCTCATCTGTGCACTGAAAGAGTTAATATCTCGCCTGGGGCCTGCAGATGGTCATGTGACCCTGGCCAGGCTCAGCAGCTCGAAGCCGGAACTGTTTTACCATGGAGGTTTCTTCCGTGGCTATGCTGGGGGGGGTGGGGGCTGGATCTGAGCAGCCAGGCTAGGGCTCAGCTGCAGCACACTGGGGGCCAATGACCACCCCTCCCCCTGCCCAGCAGCTGATGGGGCCTGGCCCCATGGCAGAGCCCGCCCAGCCTGGGCCAGTTGTGTTACCTGCTTCCAGGCTAGAAGGAAAAGATACCCTCCTGGGGTTTTTTTGTCTTTAACATGTGTATGCATAGAGGCGTGTTCAGCTTTCTCAGATGTTTAACAGATTGTCAATTCTCAAAGCTAATTACGGATTGGTCTTTTTGTCAGACACAGAGGAAACTGCTAGCTACTTCTCTTAGAACATCACTTCCTTGAATGGCTCCAATGTTAAACCAGCACAGTAGTGGAAATGCAATGAATGAGATGTGAAGCTATCTTACAGTTATCAGCTACTTCAAATTAAAAACAAGTCAATAAATTACTGAGCATTGACATTTGAGGGATAAAGTTCATTTGAGAAGCTGACATTGCTCAAATGTTAAACTCTTTATCAAGTTAATTGAACTAGGATTGTTCTTCAGTTTTTTACTGAACAGACAGAATTTTAATTTGTTCTGTATTATTGAGTTTGGTTCTGCATTGTGGGAGATAAGAAAAGCCTAACAGAATAAGGGCCCTTTTCACTGTTTTTAAATCCTGTTAACTTCTGCTCACTCTTGCTCAGCAGAAAGCACTTTGGGAAAGGTTCAACTAACAGCGAGGTAAAAAACAGGTTATATAACCAGAGAACAAATTGTATAACTAGTGTGTGGTCACCTTGTGTGTGGGGCAGTGATTGGCTGGGGAGACACATGGACACTGGGTGATCAAAAAGGTGGCTGGGTAAAAGGTCATGTGAACAGCGACACCTGCAGTGGCAGGCAGCCAATGCATGCTTGTTTTGCTGAAGTTTAGAGCATTAAAAGGCCTGTTTTTTTTGCAATATTTCTCTTTACTACTGCTAAAAGGGAGTCCGTGTGTCTTAATTCCTCATTGCTACATGGCATATTTTCCTTTTCACATCCTTCCCAGATACACATGCAATGAAATAGGCTTAAAATATAATTTACAACACCAAAAAAAAGGTGCCTTAATGTAAATGCAAACTAGAAGTTAGGTCTCTTTTTTTAGTATTTGCTCTCACCTTGTAGTTTTAGTTTTACAGCAGTGAGTTTCATGGATATGATAGGACCCCAGAAGTTATTACTGAGTTTGGAATACTTCTGTGGTCCACTGCATTGCTGTGAAATGTACTCTTATTTTTATTCTACTTCCTCTATTTATTTAAGATAAATGATTGTGGCTTTAAGCATTGAAATAGAAAATACAATACTGGAATTAGAAGGTTTTTAGTCATTTATTTAAGTGCAAAACCTTGATTTGCCCTGTAAAACCGTCTTATGTTTGTTTTGAGTAGTGACAGCCCTGCAGGTGATGAAATTTAAATGTAGTATCATTAGCATTCCTGTATGTGTAGATGTACTAAAAGAAACCATAATACTTGTTACATTTATTGGTATCATTAAACACTTCTTTTGTCAAACTTGCATACTTGCTGAATTTCATCTTTTTTTATCTCCTATTTTTCTAGATGAATAAAAGATCATTAATTCTGATGGGATTTGTATTTTTCTTGTTTACTCTACCACTATTAGTTAGTATATATAACCGTGTAAATGACCAAAGACTGTTTCAAAATTTAAATTAATAGCTTGGGAGCAAGATTAGGTTGGTTGTTTTTTTTTATTTTTATTTTCTTAAGACACCTTTTATTCAGCTTGTAAAATCTTGATGTTATTCTACTCCCTCTACCTTCTCATCCCCTCTTTAATGTTTAGTTGGTGCTGCACTAGATTTAATGCTTCCTGAAATTCATTCCAGTCTTGGGCAATTTTGGTCATTCTGCTTGTTATTGAAGGTGGAGGTATACTGATACCAAAGAAGGGTTCAAGCATCAGCACTTTATTGTTCTTCAGTACAATAAAGTACTTTTATACCCTTCATCTTACATGCATTGCACCTGTGTGCCCTCTCTACCCTTTGGTGATTAGTTAGTACACCTTGGCACTCCATGTCTCATTACCTTCAATACTGTTCACCTGTCCTACACAGTTGTAGCCCATTAGGTATGAGGCTCGGCTGAAGCCCCACTCCTCATTTCCACAAACTATGTGCCTACATGTTATAATTTTTCTTCCCACCAAAATGGCAGTTTTTAGAAAAGATTGTGACTAAACTGTGTGGAGGTACCTGCAGGCTGGGGATACCTGTTAGCTGTGAGGGTTTTCAGTTACTGTTATATCGATGACTAATTTTAAGATCTGTAAATTTTGGTATGGACTCTTAAGGTAACTCCAGAGAAGACCTGCTTGGGTGAAGGTTGTCCCTGCTCCTCCCATTATTCTCCTGCCCACGGTAGTGCACATCATCACCCATAGCAAACTGCTGGCACTCCTGGTCTGGTTGTGACCATGGTGATGTAGAGGCTAGAATGGAATACTGTATTTCAGTTGGAAGGGAGCTACAGTGGTGATCTAGTCCAGCTGCCTGACCAAGCCTGTTACTAAGGGCATTGTTCAGTTGCTATTGACAGTCTCGTGGCATTGCCAACCTCTCCAGGAAGCCTGTTCTAGTGTTTGACTATCTTCTTGGTTAAAAAATGCTTCCTAATGTCCAGTCTGAGCCTGGCACAGGGTTGAACCATTCCCATGCATACCATCACTGGATCCCACAGAGAGAGCTCAGTACTTCCCTCCTCAGGAAGCTGTAGGGAGCAAGGAGGTTACCCCTCAGCCTAATTCCATCTAGCTAGATAAGCCCAGAGTCCTCAGGTTTTCCTTGTGGGAATGTCATTCCCTTATAGCCTTTTAATCAGCTTTGTTGCTCTCCTCTGGATGCGTTCAAGCACCTTCACATCTTCTTAAATTAAGACACTCCAATTGGAGGTTGTGGGAGTGTGGCTTTTATGAGGGTTTTTTTGGAAGCAGACGTCGCTGGTAGTGGTGGTGGTGGTAGGGTAAGAAACTCTTGACACTGCACTTACAGAGGAATGTGTTGTTATGTTCATGTAGCTGATGCAAAGATATGCCTTCTCTGACTTGATGGGATACTCCCCTGTGATAATTCCTCACATTTAAGATTACATTCAGAGATGTTGATTTTTGTAGCTAAATTTTAATTTTTAGTCACTCTCACAGGAGCATGGAGATGTGTGCAGGATGATGCTAGACAGGTTCCGCACAGGTGCTAGGCTTCTGCTGCTCTTTTGATTTGCCTCATTGCTTCCTAGTGATTCCAGGGACTCCAGGGAGGGAAATCCATTTGCTCTTGTGTGTGTTCACACATGCACATGCAGGTCAGCTGTTTATACAGACACTTCTGCTCAAGTGCATACAAGAGATATTCACAATATCTTGTGAATATCTCTTGTATGCACTTGGTTGCTGGTTCACTCAGGTCTTTGGGGAGGGGAGCACTCACTTCCCTGTTGGTCCCCAAGATAAACTTGTGAACTCAGTGCTTAGTCCTGGCATATTTTTTGGTTTGATTTTAATACTTGATCTCAGGGCAAACAAATGCCTGGGGCTGGTTGGGGTGTTGTTCTGCAAGTACTTGGAACATGACCTGAGGGAAGCACTAAAACTGAGATGTATGGAATAAATACAACCTATTTCTCAGGACCTTGTGAAGGGTGTGGGTGAGGAGAATGGTTGACTGCCAGAAGATAGTTTTAAGAATATTCTGTTTTCCTCTGCAGTCTTGAGGGCAAACTTGCTTTTAATTTATTTGTGGAGCAGTTAGTTGATCCTTGAGCTGCTGTAGAGATGTGGGTATTGCACAGTTGTGATGCATTTTGGCATCATTGTTTATGAAGCAGGCCAGGAAGACAATGCACAGATATTTGCAGTTGGGTTACATAGGTTATAGTCAGGCCAAATAAACTTCTCTAGTTTTCCAGCTGCTTTTTGATGGAGTCTGTTTCTCAACCAAATTTTGGATGATGGCTTTTTGTAAATTAGATATGGATGTTCACAGGGTTTTTTGCAGGTTAGGAGGGTGGTTCTTTCTGCAACTGTTTGCAATAAATGTTTGTCTTCCAGGAGGAGCAACTGTACTGAGCAATTTAACTGCATAATCAGTAGCATGTTTTTCTGACCTATTTCTATAGGCTGTTGACGACAGTAATTGCTGCTGCTGTTTCTATGTGAACATTATACAATAAAACACTATTTCTAAGTTATTCATGTTGATTTTGACAACCTCTTAGTCTTTTTCATCTCTAAGGAAAAGTGAGGGGATGGAAAATTTTCCTTGGTTTTGACAAACAGACATCCTAAAATTGTGAGGAGACAATAATTTGATATTTCCTCCTTTTCTAATTTAGGTGGCTTATTTTTTAAAATTTTTTTTTGTCCTGATTGCATTTTTAAGAAAGGAGATTTTTTTCAATGTGAATCTACATGTGCAGGTTTTTAAATACAAATAGTCTTTAAAGCATTTGTGTTCTGAGAAGATACTCAACAAAGCTAGGAGGAGAAATACTTTATGGCTTAAATAAGATGTCTAGAGCAGATTGTAACAGATTACATTCTGCCAAAGTTGATGGCAAACTGATGGGCAAGAAGCCATAGGTTTGTGTCCGGTGGTATAAACCTGTATTTGCATGATATTTGCCCGGTTTGAACCATAGACTTCTAGAACTGAGCAACAATCTTCACTTGTAGGGTACAGCAGACCAGACAATCCAGTGGAAAAAACCCCTGGTCTTTCCACTGGGAATAACAAGTCTCTGTATTATGTTTTGCTCACTGAATGTGTAAGGCAAGCAGAGAATCCTTTTATTCTATTTTTTGTCCTTTCATTCTATTTTTACCTCTGTTCTTTATAGGAAAAAGAGTTATGAGTGGCTCCACTTCAAAGACAGAATTTCTTTTCTTTTTTTAATTGTCATAGAGGAAGTAAACTGCTATGTATGCAAATTGGTGCTGCTTTATTTAATGAGAAACCGCAGATTTTAACCCAAATATGGTATAAAAATTTGGAGGAAGCACAGCCATGAGTTGGAAGGGTGATGTGTTATGATTGGATATACTTAATTCATTATTTGAATCTGTTTTACTATTGTTAGACTTTAAAACTGTAGTTGTTGTCTTCTTGTTTGGAGGTTTGGACTGGTGTTAGCATTAAAAATTAAAATCAGGGAGGGATTATTCTAGTAATCTCCTAAACTAAGGAGGACAGTTGTTGTTCTTGAGCAAGTTGTAGTTATGGAGGTTGTTATTGAAGGTCCTCTCCTTGAAAGTAATTGCAAATGAAGTAATTATTGCAAATTAAGTACACTTTGAATATTTATATAAGTGGCTTCAGGTTAGTATTTGCAGAATAAAGCAATATAAATCACAGAAGTGGTCTGAGGGACTTCTGGGGAATGGCTTTTGATGTTTCAATGGTTAATAACAGCACATAGAAGGTCTGATGCTTATTTCCATATTATGTTGTAGTTCTTAATTATAAGGGAATTGCAGAGCTATCTGAAGTAACACCAAAGGTGTTACTTTGGTTCCTTGATGGAAAACCTCTTGAGGGTAAAACCTTGCAGCGTGTGTTTTCTGAATATAATCTGAATTGTGAAAAAAGTCGATACTTGTTGGTTAAATAGGGATTATGAAGCGCAATTAGCAAATATATTAATTGTCTTTGTAACTGCAGAAAGCAATGACAGAGAGAGTGGAGGTGGGGAGAGGGCTATGCTTTCTGTCTTAACTAATGATAGTGTTTGACAGGAAGAGGCCTTTTGATATTATGATGGAAGGGCAGTGATCTGAGAAACTCCACACACTTTTTTGTTAATGTAAGGTATTCCTTACAGTTTTGCAATTAGATAAACTTCTTTCAGTCCTCTGTACTCTGCTATGAAAATCCTTTTTGAGTGTCTCAGAAATGGTATAAATGGCATCCAGCATGCCATGTGGATGTGCATCTCTCCTCAAAAAAATGTGTTAAATTGCCATACCTGAAAGACGGGAAAGCAAAAGCATCTCTATTACCTCTTAACGTGGAAAGGAAACAGATTCCCTACATCTTAATCTCCTAATGCTTACATGATTTCTTTTTTTTTTTTTTCTGTAATTTTTTTTTTGTATGTAATTCAACATTTTGACATGAAATAAATTCTTGTAATGACTATTTTCTCTTAAAACAAACAGAAAAATACTATGAAACACCTACTTTATAAAGACAGGCTCCAGTAAATAAATTATGCCATTCAGGTGGTCTTGCTAAGATTGACCTTATTTTGTCCTAAGTTGACCAATCTGAGGAGAAAACAGTTGAATTATGTCCCTCTTCTTTCCATATCCAAAGCAGTTACATATCCAGTGGGCTTCATCATATAGAGCTGTCTTCTGATTTCAGTCTTTAGTGTTGGTTAGATTTTCTTTTCTCTACTATCCCCACCTGTGAGAATATGCAAAATACTGAAAGCCTATCCTTGAAAGGTATCTTGAATTTGTTTTGTTTAAAACAATGTTTTAAGCACTTCATCAGTTATCTGCTTGTAAGAAGGAAATGTATCAGAGGATCATGCAGGAAGATGCATGTTGGTAAAATGAGTCTTTAAACTGAAAGACAGTCCTCTGATATGCTGGAATTCTTTAAGGGAGAACCTGTTGAGAGCATTGAGCTTTACCACAGCTCAGTGTTCTCAAAGGTTCCACATGGAACCTTTCTTTCAGAACTTGTACCCTTACACTTGTAAAAATCAATAATTTAATTTTCTATATGAAAAGATATCAGGGTGGTGCTTGAATGTCTTGTGGCATAGTGGACTAATGAAGAGATCTAAATAGTGTACCATCAATTGAGGTCATTTTTTCAGAGTCCTGTACATGCCATTTTTCCAATTTAATTAGTTCACGTTACAGAAATCATATTACAGATGTGTTGTGGAAGTGATGAGAAGTGTTCTTACTTGGTCTTTGAAAACTGGATATACTGAGAAAACCTGAGCATAACATTTGAAGTTACCTTGAGATGCTGTGCTAATTGGTCTTTAATGATTTGTCAAGAAGCAGGAAAAAAAGCCAAGCTGCTAGCTCACAGTCATATACAAACAAGAAAAAAATATGATGTAATTACAATTCCATTAATATGCTTCGAGTTTTTGCTTTTGCAGAATACTAATAAAGTAAATAGTTGCTGTTAATGTAATTTGTGTCCCATGGGTTATTCTTTGGGAGACTAGTCTGCCTAAGAGCTTTAGGGTTAGTCAAGGAGCAATTTGCCACTACAGGCATTATTGTAACAAACTGGACTGTAGCTTTATGTTATTTATGTTATTTATGCAATCCTTCTATAGAAGCTGCTTGTCAGTGTAGATTGATGCTCTAGATTATTTAATTGCATTATAAGGCTGATATTTTTTCCTTGTGAGGGATGAATGTAAATTAACAAAATCATTGGTTATGAAGAAAACTTGAGTGATGCATAAACTTCGTCACCAGCTCACATATTTTAGCTGGATATACCCTTGATGTGACCAGTGATTACTTCATTCACATTTAAAATGTTATGATAGTATGTGTGGGACAAATCCCTTATCACTGTATAAATTTTACTAATGTTTTAGTCTCGTGGTTTTTTTTGGAGATTTTAATCGTTGTATGTGTTTTACAGAAAATGCTACATTTCCCCACCTTTCCCTAAAAATACTGCTGTTCAGTCTCCTGTGTGATCAAACCAATGTTCAATGTTTCTTAAAATGAGTAATATTTCATGAAATTTTATATAATCAGGAACTTGCACCATATAGAGATCCCTTGAAATTAGTTAGCTAAATTTTATCTTTTATTTTTGGCTTTTATTTTGGTTAAACTTGGCGTATTAGGTTTACAGCTGGACTCAGTCTCAAAGTCTCATTCAACCTAAATTAATCTTTGATTCTATGATCTAAATACTTTTGATTTATGATTTTGGGTTAAAAAACCCCTAAAATCTGTTGCAGTGTGCTTTATTAATTTACTAAATATCTCAATTGGAGGAGCAGACTGGGAATTTAGAGTTCTCATCCACACATCACCTGTGGAATAACTCACTTCTATTTTTATTGAAATTTTGATAGGGTTATGTTGCATGTATAAAGAAAAATAAAATAATTAACTTGGAGGATATTTTGCAGATTGTTATAGATGTGTTACATTTGAGTTGCTCTCCAAAGTTTCTGAAGTTATTAGAAGGAGTAAGTATGTGATAGTTTTCCTGATCAAGGCAAGGCAAAACAAGGTGTCATCCCAGTTATCAGAAAGTTCTCTAATTACCCAGTGGAACAACAGTGCTAGTTGACTCTTAAATTGTACAGAATGTACTTGTTGCACAGGAGAAGAGAAATTGAGATAGTAAAGGGAAATCTTGGCCAGTTGAGGTGTTCCTCTTTTTTTTTTTTTTTTTTTTTTGATCTAAATTGCAGTAACAAGTTATCTTATGAAAACAGGACAATAAATTTTTTCTTTTCTCTTAAAAAAAAAAAAAAAAGCAAACAAAACCTTGGTTTAATTTTGGCATTTTTACTTTCAATGCGAATCCAATGGATAGTTAGATGTTCACTCTCGCAATGTTTCTTAGTGTGGACTTAGGGGTTTTTTTAGTACTGTAGACATATAAAATTCATTAAATCTTTTTTGTGTTTAAACAAAAAGTCAAACTAATAACCTGGCTTTGCATATCTCCTATGATGCTGTCACGATCATAATTCTTCTTCTTCTTTTTTTTGTGAATTTTAAAAATGTTTATAATTTTCCTCTTGAGAAACCTTCTAGCTAAGAGATTAAAAGTTAAAAATAGATATTTAAACTCAAATGAATACTCTGCTGCACCTTGGATATGACCGACTAGCCTTTGGGGTGTGAGGGGCAGTGGAGAGCTGTAGACTTGTCTTGAGGTACCTAACCCAGAGAGGAGGTTTATCTTTGCATTATGTTCCTGAGATGTAAAACAAAAAGCTAGTCTTTTCACCTTATACGTTCAGCGGTTGGCACTTGATTTGTCTTCAGTGCTGTGGTACCATGGGAGAGATTTAAACCTGTGCTGAGGGTGCCTCTGGTGTCTGACTCTGTGCCCCAGCAGTGCTTGGTTTTGGTGTCATGTCACATTATTTGTGGTTCAAGAGGAGGAGCACCTGTCTTGAGCCTGGTATTTTAATGCTTGTTGGGGAGATGGTATTCTGTAATTTTTGGTTGTGAGCTAAACCTTCAGCAGAGCCGTTTTGATACCTCCCCAGCTCCTCTGCATTTTGAGGCTCAATCCAAGAAAAGCTTTGGTGGAAGCTGCTTTTAACCCACCATCTTCATAAGACATGATAAAATAGAGCCAGTGTGCTCAACAAGGAGGTGAACTGCGGAGGGGTCTGGAAAAGGATACACAGTGAGGTTTTTTAAGAAAGTCTTGCTAAAAACTTGTTACTTTTCCGCAGCTCCTCTGCATTTTGAGGCTCAATCCAAGAAAAGCTTTGGTGGAAGCTGCTTTTAACCCACCATCTTCATAAGACATGATAAAATAGAGCCAGTGTGCTCAACAAGGAGGTGAACTGCGGAGGGGTCTGGAAAAGGATACACAGTGAGGTTTTTTAGGAAAGTCTTGCTAAAATCTTGTTACTTTTCCATTTAGTTGATAGTAAACCCCTCCCCCACATTATAACAGCTATATTTGGAAAATTAAACTACTATAACTGTGCTCCAACTGTGATCATTGTTCTGTGTTTAGCCCACGCTGGTAAGAAGACAGTTTTGGGCCACAAAACAGTTTGGTTAAGTGTGGCAGCAGCTCTCTGGCCACAGAGAGCAACACATAACTTTCCCAGGCCTTTCTGGCAAAAGCTGTGAGAAGATCAGAGAAAAGAATGAGGAACAATTCTTAATCTTTACTTGCTGCACCTGTTATTGTGAACATGTGGAATGTGTTATGGAGATTTGTTTATCAAAGGGTGGTTTCTTAATTAGCCAATGGTGATGGTGTTTGGATTGGTGGACCTATTAGGTCCAGGTGTATCATAACTGTCTATAAAAGCAATGAGTTTCTTAATAATAATATTATAAAGAGATTGATCTGTGAATCATGGAGTCAATGCTAATTATTACCCAGCTGGGAGCCCGCTGCGACAGTTAAGCTTTAAAATTACACTATTGTAATCTGGATTTCTATGAACACCCCATTTACATTTCTCACATCTCCCTGAATAAAAAAATTTGGTCTTTGCTGTGAGAGGTGGATGAGTCTGAAGTTTGTCTCAACTTGCTTGACCTGTTGCTGCTTTGGCTGGACTGAAATGTCAAATGTGAGATTAAAACTTTTCTTCTCCTTCCAGGTGCCTGCTGATGGAAATGCAGGGCTCTTGGCAGAACCTCAGATTGCCATGTTCTGTGGCAAACTCAACATGCATATGAACGTGCAGAATGGAAAGTGGGAATCAGACCCCTCTGGCACCAAGACCTGCATTGGGACAAAAGAAGGAATTCTTCAGTACTGCCAGGAAGTAAGTGCTGTCTCAGGAATAACTGTAGTGGTTGTTCTTTCAAAAGCGTAAGTGCAGGCATGTGCTGGAGAGCTCAGTCTGTAGGGAATCTTCCCTCTTTTGCTCCATTGCCTTCTTGTCCTTTCTGAAGAGGTTCTCTCCAGCATCTTTAAAACAGCTTCAGGAATTGGTTGCTGAGGGAGTCACTTGGGACTGTTGGAAAATTTTGGCTCTCTTCTATCCTTGGGGGATAGTTTTTGTACAGTATATGTGCAATGGACTTCTTTCTTATAAAGTGTTTTGAGTAAAGCTGAGGTGGCAATTTATTATTTAAAATGCCCTTGGGCTTTTTGGGCTGATTTGGAAAGGTCAGCCGTAACATGACTTCTCTTGTTCTGCCATGACACTGAAATGCACTTTTGCAGTCCAGAGTTAATGGCCTCTGCTGCACACAGAACCATTCAGAGTTTCTTAATAGAAAAGCTTCCTCTATAGATGAAGTCACAATCACTGATTTAATGATTGAGAGCAGAAACTTCTTACCAACTTGCTTATATCCTAAGAACATGTGGATCTAATTTTGTTTTGTCTCTGTGATGTGATA
This sequence comes from Urocynchramus pylzowi, assembly GCA_013397555.1. NCBI lineage: Eukaryota > Metazoa > Chordata > Aves > Passeriformes > Fringillidae > Urocynchramus > Urocynchramus pylzowi. The sequence goes on along the minus strand of VZRH01002690.1, from coordinate 23,397 downwards.
GTACAATAACATTGTACCAGTGTGTGACAATTTGAAAAGAAAATGTGTTATTTCATGCAGTGAAACAAAAGGGCATGGTTTGAGTTGCCTTAGTTCTTACATTTACTATGCTACCTCTTTTTTTTTTTTTTTTTTTTTTTATTTTATTAAGTGAGGGCTATTGCATATTTCCATAGCAGTAACTGCTTTGTTTCCTAAATGTTGAACCAGTTCCTGTGAAGCTATTTCTTTAGAAAGCAAGAGAATTTATTTTTCAGATCTTTGCTCTCTTGGCATTTTCATTCCTGTCCTTTTACACATTGATTGTTCTTTCTAGTTTTTGCAGTGTTTTATCCAGTTTTTATTGCATTTGGGCAAAATAGTCACTTTAAGGGTGATATTGTTATGGTAATTGAAATTGTTTCTTCTTCTTTACTAAGAAAATTGCTCTGTGAAATTAATATTTTTTGTTTATCACTAACAAAAATACCTATCCTACCCTAACCTATCCTACTATTACTTTTTCAAAGATTTCCTCTGGTTTTCTGTTGTCTTCTTTGATTTATCTAAAGAAAGTTGATTTATGCATAATGAAATTATTGAGGGTGAGGAAAGGAATTATAAAAGAAAAGAAGAGCATCAGTAAGTAAAAATGCATCAGTGACTAAAGGTAGTCAGTCTATCTTAAGTTACAGAAATAAATATGTGAATTATGGAAGCAAGACTAGAAAGTTTGGGAGCTTTTAAGGCATGAGTATCTCAGTAAGTTGGGGGTTCAACCACAAATGCTGCAGGCAGGTAAGGATTCTGGAACAAGGTCTCAGAGTGTAACCGTCAACTTACTGTTGGGTAATTTTTAAATTTGGGGTGGCATTTAAAAAAAAAAAAAAAGCCCTCTCAAAAGTGAAGGGAAGAGGTAAACAAAAGCAGTCAGAAGATAATAGACATAGAATAGACAAAGAGAATAATAAGAAAAATTTTGACTCCTTAAAGAAAAAAATTGTTTGACATGTATCGGCAGAGAGAGAGATGGGGATTCGGTGTGATGGTCAAAAAATCCGAATTTATTGTGAAGTACAACTGCTTTCTAGGAAGGCTAGTAATGTTTTACTACATGGATTGGATTAAAAATCACATAAGCAAACATGCATTTTAAACATCTCTTGCTTGCAGAAGTCTGACGTAATTTTCTTTTTACTGGTAAATCCATCTGATTTGATCTTCTTTGCAATCTTGATTTAATTCTCAATGTTCTGTTTGCTCTTGCCAAGGCATCCTGTTATCAAATCTCTTATGCTAACCGGGTCCAAAGTCCATCATCTTTCTTGTGTATCCCAATAGTCATGCATGGAGACTGAGAGAGCTTAGCTGGGCAAGAGCCCAAGCAACTTGGTCTGGCATAAATGTGAGTCCTGGATGGAGCTGAGGAAGGTCTAAGTGACCCTAATAGAGCTCTTTTTTTTTTTTTTTCAAATCTGAAATTTTCTCATAATGATTTTTTTTGCAAATCTGAAATTTTGCAAATCTGAAATTTTCTCATAATTGTAACAGAGGAGAAACCTTGTGTTACTTGGATTTTTAAAGGTAAATACTTAAATTCCACCCTATTTTGTGTGCTTGACAGTTTAGTAACTTAGTATTAGATGACTCACAATTTTAGAGTGTCTCCAGTTAGAGTTAAAAGTATGGCTTATGGGGTTCTGCCCTGTTGTGGGGCAAAGTGCGGGCAGGTCTACTCCTTAAAAATGGTGTGGGCTTTTTATAGATTTTAGTTAATCTCTGTTAATTATGTGAAGCAGTATGCTTTCACCAACTTGAAGTGAGCAGTTCTGCTGAGGTGTGTTGAACATGGGAATCTGGTAAAACCCCCCCCATCTTTTCTTGCTGTGCTCACCAGTATGCTTTGGTTTGTTTTCTGGAAACTGCTGATGTCCTGCTGTCCTGCTGTGTCCTTACCACACACGCCCTTGAGATGCACAGTGCAGCTGCTATAGGCTGCTGATGGAGAAGGGACAAGGTGGTCTGGAGTGCAAGAGCATGTGGCAGCAATGGGGTCACTGCTAGCAGGTGTTTTGGGGTGGGGTGGAATCATGTGAGCCCCAGGTTTTTGAATGCTGGTAATAAGTTCAGAAATGGACAGCAAATATTAGGAAGTTCAGATCTGCTGACAGCAATTTAAAACAAATAGCCACATGGAAGTTGATCCAACACAGTAGCATGGAAAGAAGCTCCCTGTTCCGTTCAACTCTTGCCCGTGGTCCTTCCCCCTTCCTCACACTCCTTTGACCATGTCTGTGGCATGTTGGACTGTGGCTTTGGCTAGGGAATGGCACTGATGCTTTGCTATTATTTAATACTATTTAATATTTTCTATTGAATAATATTTAATAGCAAATATTATTTAATATTTGCTATTAAACTTGCCTATGACCCCAACAATAGAAATGAAAGAGTTGGATAACAGCACCCACTTCTACCAAAGAAATTAATTTGTAGAGAATTGCTAGTAAGTGCAACTTAAACTGGCTTCTTAGCTTCGGGGAGCTCCTTGTTATTGTGGTTGATATTCCAAATATGCCTAGTATTTCCCTTGCTTTGTGCTGTTTACCTTGGCTACAAGACAGTACTTGCTATCAGGGAATGGGACAAATTTGCATTTTCCCATTAGCAGGAAGCAATAAGCAGCTAGGGTGAGATGTGGTACTTCTTCTGTTGGAAAAGGACACAAGTAAAAGTCTCCTTTTTGATTGCTTTTGCCAAATATGATCTTTTCCTTCCTTTCTTTTCTCTCCTTTAATGCTGATTTTTTCTCCCAAAAGAAGGATTGCTTCTTCCTGTGTGCTTTATTTCTTGTTTTAGGCAGAGGCTGAGTGTAAATGCTCTGCTGATTCAGCAGACAGGTACTCTTCCTGCGTCTGCCTTAATGTTCCCTGGCTCTGTGGCAACTTGCTTGGTTCTTCACTCTTGCTGTAGCAGCAGCTCTTTGTACTGACTACTGAGGAACTGGAGTTTTTTACCCAGATCAGAACCTTTTACCTGAACAGAACCTTGAAGTGACAGCAAGCAAGGGAAGGCTTGGATTTTCCACCCTTTACTTCTACTGAGAAATCCGTCCATCTGGTTTTTGTTGCAGATCCCTTGTGAGCACTGTTCCAGGCACTGAGATAATGACTGCATTGTAAGGGGAGATGCACTCCTGTGGTAAAACCTGTAGAGTTAGCCCATGCACTCAGTTCTTTCTCCAGCTTGGGAAAGACCAGAAAGGACATACCAAAAGGAGCCGTTTGGGTGGAAACCCAATGCGCAAGTGCAATGATCTTGCTCTGTGGCTCCTTGGCTCTAAAATAATACAAAATTAATATATAAGGAAACCCCTCTCACTGTTTAAAAAAAAAACCAAACAAAAGATACTTCACGTATTCTCTGGTTCTGATTTCTTTCTTGAAGGTATTTTTCAAAAACTAAAAAAAAAACATCTCTCATAAAAACTTACAAGTAGATGTGTTCCTCTGCCTCCTTGTTAGCTCTTCTTTTAAAAGAGCTTCTCTTGAAAATGCAAGGCTAGATGCCTGAGTAGTGGGCAGAGCACAGAGCTAGGAGGTACATAGACTGACTTGTCTATAGAATGACTTGTATTTCTCCTGCAGAGATGTACTGTGAACCTTGAGATTCTCATTGTTTCCTCTTGTGGTCCACTGCCAGCTTAGGTGGATTTTGAAGTCTTGATGCATCAAGTAGCAGTAGAGGAGTATTGCAGAACAGAAAGGGAGGAACAGGGAATAAGCAGAACCACTTACATGTTTTAAAGATTAATGTTGCTTGTTTTTGCTTTACTTCTTTTGAGTGGGAGCTCAGTGCATCTATCAGAATTCATATTTGGACAACACATCACACAGTTTAAATATGGCAAAGCTCAGACAATAGATTGCTTTTTTTTAAAGGAAATGGAAGATACTTGAATGCTGCCTTCCAGCTTCCTTGACTTCAGTTTAACACTGAACTCATAGGAAGTGGTACTGGCAACATATCTCCACATTTTCTTGTGTTCAGTGTAAGCTGGTTCTCTTGTTTGGTTTGTTTTTTTTTTTAATGTCACAAAATAAAACTTTCTTGGGTGGAATGAAATGCTGTATAGATAAGTACAATTTATTACTGGTTTCTTTTAATGTCAGACTAGCTAGCATGCTGCTGTATGGATTGTACCTGTTACTGGGAAGTAAAACTTCATGGGCCTGATCTGCAAACAGCTTTCAAGTGCAAGTGCTGCAGATGATAGAACAACAGGGCACTGATGTAAATTTGGATGGTTTACAGCTCTGTGTGCCAGAATCCTTAAGATGGTGAGTGATATAGATGACACTTCAGATCAACCCACTGGTCAGTGAGTCCTGCTGCTGACACTGCAGCACTGATGAAACAGCATCAGCTGTTTCGGGAAAACTCTGCCTTACTACGCAATTATTCAATAATTACCCCTGGCAAACTTTTCTTCCTAATAGCCCCTTATGGGTGGTTAGCTGGTGTCCCAAAGCAAGTGGACACCACTGCTCCTGGATTTGCCTTTTGTTGTTTTAAGGGAGGAGTTGTGTTGCCCCCTCCTACACATTATTGTTGTAGGAAGGTGCTTTTGTAGGTCAATCGGCTCCTGTCTTCCAAACAGTGTTCATAAAACCCATCTGGAGCCTGCCCTTTGTCAAAGTGTGCTTTTAGAGTTACTGAATATGCAGAGTAGGAAGTTAATTTAGGTATGCTTCATTCCCTGTTTGAAGGGTAAGAGTGTTCAGATGGAAGATATTAGTATATGTTTATTATATTAGCAATTCTGAGCAGCTACTATGTGCAGAATTTTATGTCTAGTAGCATACATGAGTTCCTTGAAGGACTGAAATTATTTTACCATCTGTGTTGAACTCCCTGTCCAAAATGAATTGTAAAACACAGCTGGCAAAAAATTATTTTGTCTAATTCATATTTTTCTTCCCCACTTAGTTTCATTTGGATATGCCTATTTCCATTTTAAGTATGCAAGTAACTGTTGGCTTTTTTCCTTTCCTGCAAGACCAAACCACAACTATAATAAAGCAAATTTGGGTCTGGATATTGTGAGGATGAATTAAACTGGGAGTTTGGAGATCTAGTGCACTTTGTAATCAGCAGGTGGCTTGCTTTGCAATCTTTAGCTAGATGCCTAGAGTAGCTTTCAGATGTAAAGTGAATGTTGGCTTTGGGAGGTGTTACACTTGGCATCTCATGACTGCTTGGTTTCTTTTGTAAAGTCATTACACATGTCCACTTTCTTTTTAAACATCACTGGGAGGCATGACCATTTTGTGGCCAGTGTGTATTTCTTACAAAAATCCTCCCCAGAAATAACAAAATTATAAATGCGTGTTACTACATTCTTAACTGTTATCTTTGTGTTACATGGAGCAGAAAATAGTAGGGTACATTCCTGTAATAGGCAATTCATTATAACTGTTGACAGAACACTGTTGACATTTCTGATCTCTAACCATAATGCTTCCAGAAATTGTTATTTTGTCATTTTCTCAAATCCCCTGGTTTTGTGCCATTTATTTAGGTATGTTGCTTGTGTAACCCAAAAACCACTTTTAGCCAGGTCCAGTACAAGCTGGGGTATGACTGTACTAAAGCTCTGACATTATTTCACCTCACAATCCCCATATGTCCCCTGTTTTGTACATGGGCCAAAAAGGCCACCAAATTACTAGCCCATCTCTTTTTTATTTACTTGCTTAGCTTCCTCTTGTCACCATATCTGATAATGCTACTATGCTTGTTGTCCTTGGGGCCTACTTCAGGCAGCACTGATGGCAGCAGTTCCTTCCCTCTAGTCTTTGTCTTCCTGCTAAAGAAGGAAGTTAAAGTTAAACTGCCAGGGATGACAAGGTTTTTGAAAAGAGAAAAATTGTTTGGCCTGTTTTTTTCTGAAAATTTGAGACGCAATGGCAATGGTCTTACTGCCACCTTATCATTTTCATTATAGGTGATAAGGTTTCTCTCCACCTTATCATTTTCATTATAATAGAAATTGTTTTTATCTAGTCTGTATAATGTGCTCTTTCTAGTTTCTCAAAGCAAATAGCCACAGTATTAAAGATGAAAATTAATTTTAAAGCTGCACTACTTGGATTTCAGCAGTCTGAAAAGCCTAATAAAATAAATTTTGCTCTGAGGAAAATGATCCATTTAATGAAAGGGGAAACACAGATTTTTGGCAGCACAGAATGTCCGTAAAAACAAATGACATTTTCAACAGAAATGGGTGTTGGTATAGTCTGAGATGTGTACAGTCATGCTTAAAAGTTTGACTGAATGGTATCTTAGCACTCTTTGCATTGATTATTGAGATCTTAGGTTTTATTTAGGTTTTGGTCCTCAGCAAAGATTGAACTGGTTTACTCTTTCTGCCAATGCTTAAATTTGATTTGCTTGGAAATAGAGGATTACTACTGATGGTATATTTATCCTGCAGTTAAACCTTAGTATACTCACCTTCTTGAGAAAAAAGGCTTGGATTTTTAGCCCTGACTGTAGTCAACCATGGAAATATATTTCAAATCAAGTGACTAATAAAACTTGGAGCATATGTTGCAAGATGATTTCTGTCTTTCTTTTGTTGATAATAAAAAATCTTCCCTCTTGTTTTTCCCTGCTCTGATTTTTTTTTTTTTTGCATGTCTCAAAAAGAAATGAAATAAAAAAAATAAGGACTTTTTCAAAGACTGCTTCTGCTTTGAGGCTGACGGAAGAAAAAGGATGAAAAGTGATGAAGATTGTCTGCATAAATAAATATTTAGGTAAACATGTACTGCAACATTTAATGAAACTGCAATGCTGCATTTTCCTGTAGATTAATTTTTAATTTCACAGATATGATGGACAAGATTAATCAATGGGTTCCATCAGCATAATGTTTGTGCCAAGAGTACAGTAGTTTATTCTGTCTTCTAAAAGACATGAATGCAATGGCTGTATGCAGGGCAGCCATCTTGCCTTGTTTGGTTCATAGCTGAGCTAGCAGACTGCTATTTAGCACATGCTTGAGAAAAAGCTCTTCATTATCGTCAGCTGTGTTCTGTGCTTGTGGTTTGCTCCTTCAGATTACAAAAAGACCTGTCACACTTGCACTAGATTCTCAGCATGCCCAGGCAAAGGAGTGAAGCTCAACTGACCCAACTCCTGGCCCAAGATACTTCTGAGAGGGCTGTGTAGTGTTTGATGTGGTCTGTAGAGACATTGCCTTTCCCATATCGGTGGTATCCTGGCTGGGGACAACACAGCTGACATTTACTGCTGCATTTCACATTCTCTTTTCTGTCTTGCATATAGAGTTCTCATCATATATGATCTGCAATTTCCTTTACACACCAATATCCCAGTCTTTCACTGTGTAACTCTGAGATGGACTGGTAGCAGCTGTTCCTTTAATAAATAATAAGATGCAATAGGCATAAAGTATGATGGTTACCTTAAGTAAAGAAAAATCCATTATAAATATATGGCTGTTATGTTTCTGCCATTTTGAAGAGGATAGAGAAACTATTTGCAAGAGCATGTAGTAACCGGATAAGAGGGAGTGGCTCCAAACTGACAAAGTTACTTTATATTAGACATGCGAGGGTGGTGAGGCACTGGCACAGGTTGTCCAGAGAAACTGTGACTGTCCCATCCCTGGACGTATCCAAGGCCAATGAGATTGGAACAAGATGATCTTTAAGGCACCTTCCAACCCAGGCAATTCTGTGATATTTTTCATCCACCTTTTGAGACCATGTTTACATGGACACTTCAGTCTGGCACAGATCTATCCCACTTTTGTTCAAGATCAGTCTGGGTCCTCTTGAACTCCTGGCACTTTCCACTGTGATGCAGTTTTTATTCTTAGGGGAATGTTTTTAGAGATAGGTCAGTTTCTTGATCCAGCTTCTGTGCTAGAAGTGGCTCTTGGAGAGATTTTAGCAGTAAATGGGCAAGAGATGGAATAATGCAGAAATTGTGCCCTGGCAATGTCAGACTTGTGTCCAATTCAAGGCACTGAAACCACAGCCCCAGCATCTGCAAGTGTACCTCTGCAGATGGATGAGTGATGCCTCTTGGGCATGGTGCTCCTGAGACCTGGAAGGCTGCCTACAGGGTTTGGGTGGTTGAGTGGTTTAGAGTGTTTAGGGGCTTAATCTCCTTCTGGTCTTCCACAAGTCTCTGTGCATGACTGTATGTGTATGAATAGGTAAGCTATGTGTATGAATAGGTAAGCTTTGTGTCATGTTCCATTTTTTTTTTTATTGTCCCCATCCCTTTTGGATTGCTTTATAGCTTTCCTGTGCTATAGCTTGTTCTTGTTTTAATCTTACCTTGTTATTATCTTCTTACCTTGCTTTTTCTTGTGGTAGTAGTGCTACTGGCTTCTGATTTGGTTTTGGGTTTTTTTGTGGAGGCAAGTTTCTTTTTATCTTTTTTTTTTTCCTTTCCCATTTCACTGTTGTCCATCTACTTTGGAAGATATGGAAATTAAAAAATACTGTCTACAGTGGTGATTGCTTCCTGATAGCAGTGTATGAAGCTTGTAGTAGGAGCAGTGATTGGTATCAATCACTGATTGATATCACTGATTGAAATGAGTTCATGTTCAGAGGTCTCTTGGCAAAGAAAAGGTCATTACTCACAGAGTTTGTTGCTGGTTCTACAGGCAAACATAAAAAAAAAAGAAAAGACAGTTTCTCTCTTTCCATAGCTTTGAAGCTGTCAGGAAGTATGTTTGCTTGAATTCATAGCAGGGCAATGGCCCCAGGTTGGATGGGGGAAGTATATCTTGATTTCTGGGACATTCCTTTTTTCCCCAAGCAGTTTACAACTACTACTTTCTAATTCATACAGCAGCATTATCATCCAGTTAATCTTTATCCAATTAAAATGATTATGTAGCACTGTACTGAGTGCCTGCTTTAATCTTCCAAATACTGTATGCCTCTGGCTAATAAAAAATCCCACTGATAATCTTTTTTCATAGATGTGTGTTCCTTACAAAAAATTGTTCTAGATAGTTCTGGATTAATTATAATCATGGAAAGGTTTCAGAATGTCTGTCCAATTATTAATGATTTTATCCACCTTTTCCCCTTATAAGTATACAGGATGTTTTTAATGGTTTAAGCAGAATTTTAGCTGTTAATTTTTTTTTTTTTTTTTTTTTTTTTTTT
>VZRH01002689.1:166637-181661 GCA_013397555.1 Urocynchramus pylzowi | reverse complement strand
AGCCGCCGTGTCCCCGTGTCGCGCAGGGCCGGGTGGCGCAGCGGGGACGGGCACGGCGGCCGCGGCCGAAAGGGAGGCGGCGGAGACCCCGCCGGGCAGCGCCGAGCCCAGGGGCAGCGAGGCCGAGGAGGCGGAGGAGGAGGAGGAGGACACCGAGGAGGACGAAGTTCAGGTGATTGAAATGAAGAAGGAGAGCAGCGAGGCGTCCCGGCTGCAGCAGCGAGACAGCGGCAAGCAGCCATCGCCGCCGGGCAGCCCCGGCTGCAACTCCCCGCCGGAGAAAGCGGGGGAGCCGCCCGGCCTGGGGAAGAAGAACGACATCTCCAGACACAGCTATTCCAGGTACAACACAATCTCCTACCGGAGGATCCGTAAAGGAAACACCAAACAGCGGATCGACGAGTTCGAGTCCATGATGCACTTATGAACTGAGGGGGAAGTGCCTAAAGCACCAAGCCTTTGCTCTGGGCTTGGTTTTGTTTTGTTCCCCCAAAACGTGTCTCTTCACACAACACAAGGTCCCTGCTTTTCTTCTTTTTGTATGTGATTTATAATACACTGTGAAAATTTAACATCTCGGCTTTGATGGGGGCAGAGGCATCTATAGCGCAGGAAAATAAATAATCAGTTTGCTAAATACACACCCACCGGCTTTTAGGGTTCTCCTCCTTTCTTCTCTCTGCCTTTATAACCGTGCTGAGGCCACGGCAGGCGGGAGCTGCCCGGGCCCCCCTGGCTGCCCCACGCTGCCAGCCGTGCTGTAAGGAGCTGGCAGTGTGACACTGCCAGGCAGGGACACAGAGGGACGGCTGCTGGCCCCCCGCTCTGCTCTGCAGCCTGTCTGTGCCTGCCCCGCCAGCCTGGGGGGCTCTGGGGCAGGGGGCCGGTGACCAGTGCCACCTCCAGAGGCACAGCCAGGGGCTGGGCTGGGCTGGCCCCGAGGGCAGCAGCTCAGCTGGCACCTGCCTGCCTGTGCCTGTGTGCAGCTGGTGAGCCACTACCAGGAACACCTATTGTCCCAATGCCACCCGGTCAGACTCTCTTAGGTGTCTTGATTTTAATCCTGAGTTTAGGTGCAAAATTTTAAACATTATTTTGTCAAAATGAGGTGAGGTTTAATCCATTATTTTTGTCTCACCTGGATATTACCCTTCTCCATTTTGAAAGATCTCTGTGTAAACACCATGCAGTGGTGTCAGTGTTTTTAAACTGTTTCACGGTCAGATTTGTCTGGAGTTGGGACTCAGCTTTGCTCTTGTCATCCCACAAAACATCTGGGAAAGCTGAGAACAGCTGGCAAGGGAGAGGAGGCAAGGAAGGAGTCACACAGGGCCTCCTGCAGCCATAAATGCCTTTTTAAGGATTAGTTTTACATCTACAGCAGCACTGGATATCGCTTTGACTTTTCTTGTTCCACATAAAGGCAATTATTTATTGGCACCGTGAAAATAATACGGGGCAATTCTGCATTGTGCCAGCAGACATAGCCCTCATTGTGCCATTCACACTTGTTTGTTTGCTCCTTGGCCCGGGCAAGTTCTGAGCCGTGCTTGTACCAAGTTATACTGCGGGTCTGTCCCGCTGGCAGCTGCTCCGGGGTGACACGGCCCTCTTGGAGACGTGGCTGCGGTGCAGCCAGGGCTGGGACAGGGCTGGGACAGGGCTGGGACAGGGCTGGGACAGGGCTGGGAGCAGCCCGGGGCAGGGGGAGGGGTCCCTGCCCACGGCAGGGGCTGGAGCCAGCCGGGCTGCGAGGTCCCCTCTGAGCCGAACCTTCCGCTTGTGTCGGGTCTGTGGCCGCTCCGGAGCTCTCGGCAGAAGGGCTCCCCAAGACTTTCAGAGCCTTGCGCTGGCTTTTGCCTTCCTCGCAAGGCTGCGCTCTCAGCCGAGAGCCGCGGCGCCCTCTCCTGCTTTCCTGGGTAAAAAAGGGGAAAAATGGAAGTGCGGGATGCTCGGGGGGCCGGAGAGCCCTGCCCAGCTGGCCTGGCGCTCCGGGAGGGTGCGGAGCGAACAGCCAGGGGTCCACGGGCAAGGAACGGGCACAGACGAGGTGCTGGACCCCTGGACCCCCGCGGGCAGAGGGTCGGATGCACAAGGGAGGAGCCGGGCAGGGAGCTGCCAGCACGGCAGGTGAGGGCAGGGGACGAGCAGAGATCTGGACACTCGTCCCTTGGAGCAGAGGCACTGTGGGGCAGGTGCTGGCCAGGGCATGGCAAGCACAGCCCGAAAATCCTTTTTCTCCGTTTCTGCCGTGCCGGGTGTGGGCTGACGGCAGGTGAGTAGGAGGCAGAGCCTTGTGGAGTGTGCTGGTGGCAGCTGCCACGACACCTGCAGCAGCTGTGGCTGCAGCAAGCAGCTCGGGTATCACCTTCCCTTCACCGAGCGAGGAGCCAACAGGCCAGAAGTCAGGGGAATTGGTGCTTTGAAGGCTCCCTCTGGGACCATGCTTTAGGGCTCAGCCTGGCAGTAACTCGGGAGCCCTTAGAGAGGGCCCAGGTTGGTCAGATTTAACACACTGTGCTCAGAGCAAGCAGCTTCATCTAGTATCATTTATTTTTTTTTTTTTTTTTTAACAATTTAGCACCGGGGACACCAGGGGCTCCTGTCCCCGCCCCACACCCGGGTTTTCCCAGCCGCGGTGCCTCGCTCCCGACCCCGCCGCTCCGCAGCCCGGCCCCGCCGCCGAGCCTGCCGGAGAAATGCTCTCGCTTCTGGAAGACTGGGCTGACTGGTGCCGTCGGAATGCTCCCAGTACTGAGCAGCAGCAGGGCCCCAGCTCACTGCCAGCAGCCCCCAGGCACCCTGCAGTCTCTGAGCAAAGATCCAACAGGGAAGTGAGCATTTACAGGAGCGGGGCAGCGGCGCGCGAGTGACAGGGCTGGCGATGGGATGTGACCGTGACATATGACTGCCTGCTGCCTGCTCGGTGACAAGTGATTGAATGTCAGCAAACAGAGTTTGATGAAATTCATGCTCCTGATACGAGCTGACTGCCCAAACAACGTCTGTGTCATTTTTCTGATGGTGACTGCGGGCTAGCTGCGCTGAAGGAGGGAGAGAAAATCAGGAAGACAGTTGGAATAGGAGTCAACTGGGAAAATCTGTTGGGCCAGTCGATATTTTGGCAGACTGAGCCTGTCAGATGCTGTCAGCACTGATCCACCACATCAGAGGTAGTGTTATTCCGGGGCCCTCTGCAAACCCAGAGGAGGGAGGGGGGTGTGAGGCAGGGCTGGGGGCTCGGCTGTGCCCTCCGTGGGCAGCGGGTGCCACGCTCAGCCCAGGCACCCAAGGGCTGCCCCTCAGCTCAGCACAGGGCAGTGGGGCAGGGGGATGGCACTGCCTCCCACTGCAGCCCGCAGGGTACAGGGAGCAGCACCCCACAGCAGGAATTCCCAGTGGGAGCAGGGGGAGAAACCCTGCCTGGTGTTTACTGTGGATCTCACAACCTTGGCACACAGAATTCATTCTCCCATCAAATCCATCCCATCGGTGGCTGGTGCTGCATTTTGGAGATGAAGAACTTCACAGTACAGACAACAGTTGCCCGTGGCAGTGAGTCCAGAGGGAGTTTGGTGTGCAGAGCCTGGCTGTGCCGTGCAGCCTGGGCTGAGGGGAGCAGCAGGGCTCCTGGAGAGCCCCCAGAAAGCCACAGGGGCTCGAGACATGGCTGGGGTCCTGGCAGCCCCAGAGTGGGACAACCTGGCTGCCCTGGGAGGAGGAGCTTCCAGGCTGGCCCCTGGAGTGTGCCTCTGGCAAGAGGCAGGATAAACCTCTGGTTCCCTGCTCCAGCAGCTCCTCTCCCCACCAAACCAAGCAAGGACGTGTGTCCTCGCCCTCCCTGGCACAGGGAAGGGCTGCTCCAGGCCTCTCCCGCAGCCCCTGGGTGGGACTGACCCCCATCCACCTCCCACTATAAAATGGGGGCTTCATTGATGTGCAAGTGATTCCTCACAGCACCCTGACCCTCACCTGTCCCACAACACGTTCCAGGGGGAGGGATCCTCCCGGGTCCAGTGTGGACATGGTGCTGGGTTTTTTTGATGCACTGGTCAACAAACTTCCAGATTCTGTGGAGGAGTGAGCAGCCCAATTTGCTGCTTACAGACTGACAGGACCCTGGAAGCATTTCTGCAGCTCATGCTGCTGTTGGGGGGAGCTGAGCGACATTTGCTTACAGTAGGACGGGGACTTCAAAAAATATTTCCATTTAATAAAACAGAAAACGAGTTTTGCCAAAGTCTCCCGCAGCGATGGAAAACGATGCCGCTGTGTCCAGGCCCTGCAGACGTGCTGCTCCGGGCGTTCAGGTCCCTCCACGTGCAGGTCTCACATCAGACTCCGGTTTCCATCGGAAATGCACTTCCCCCTTGTCCCCGCTGAGCCCGCAGTGACGCCGCGGGTCCCGCGCTGCCCTCAGTCCGCGTGGTACCTGCCAAAGTGCCACTTCTGGTGCGGGTTCCTGGAGTCACAGCCCTTCACCCGCAGGGCTCTGTACGAGGGATCCACCTCCAGGCACGCCGGCTGCGGCAGCTGCTGGTGCTCCGAGATGAGGTGCTCGGTCTGCAGGGCACAGAGGGAGGGCTCGGGGGTCTGGGCCTTGGGGGGCTCAGGCTTAGGGGGCACTCAGGCTTCAGGGCTCCTGCAGCAGCAGCAGCAGCAGCAGCTGTACCTTCCCTCTGAGAAAGCCCAGCTCCTCACAGTGTGCCCTGCTTTGGCTCGTCCCTAATACCTGAGATATCTCTGCTCACTTACTGTGACTTCGGCGTGGGATCCAAGCCTGCAGCTGCTGCTGAGCCGAATCACACCACACCTGTCCAGGCACACCACACCTGTCCAGGCCTGTCCTGGACGTTCCTTTGCTGGGAACAGAGAGATGAGCTCTCTCACTGTCTGTGTGGCAATTGCCACGCCGAGGGAGTCCCTCGGATGGGATCTGTTCCACAGGGAATGTGCAGCAGGAGACTGATTTCTGAGTTTAGCTTGTGGCTGATGAACCTGGCACAGTCACTGCACTGACAAGGATGTTGGGTAACTCAGCCCTGGAGGCCAGGGGCAGGGAAAGAACGAAGAGTCTGAGTGACCTCCATCCTTCTGCTTTTCACATCTGCTTGGATTAACCTCTCTAACCCCTGTGGCCAGCCCTCTCTAACCCCTGTGGCCAGCCCTCTCTAACCCTCTCTAACCCCTGTGGCCAGCCAGGTGATGCTGCAGGTGCTGCCACAGGCAAGGGACATCTCCGTGCTGCTCCTGGCACTGCAGTGACCCTCAGGAGCAGCTCAGTGACACCGAGGTGACACTCCTGGTGTGACATGTGCAGGGGGGTCTGGGCAGAAGCTGCATCTTTGTGCAGACAGGAGCTGCACTTCACATCCTTGCACAACACAAGGCCTGATGTCAGGAGAGGGCAAAGCACTGGAACTCTTTCAGGCAGCAGACACTGAGCTCCCCTCAGACTCCTGTGGCTGGCACCAGTAAAAGAGCACCACCAAATCCATCTCACCCTCAGCTGAGACATCAGGCTGCAACAGGAGACAAGACCTGCCCGTGCCCCATACAGCTCCCTGGGCATTTCTGCATATTTTTCACAAAGTGAAATGACAATTTCACAATTTTCAGTAAGTGGATAAAAATTTCCCTGTATTTTCCCCTAAACACCCAATGTGAGCCTGTGGCGTCTAGCATTCAACACTTTAGGCTGAAAAAATCAAAGGGCAACAGGAAATTGTCTGTATATTGAATGCTACATTTTTTTCTTTCTTAACTGAAGAGTGTTTTTTTCTCAACAATTGACTCTGCCATTTCAGAGCATTTTGGACAACTACTTCCACCAGGCTGACAGAGGTGCAGCCATGACTCTTTGTGCACTGCAGGCAATTAGTGTAAGTATCCATTCTTCTCCTTTCCATAAGTGCTGTCTTTAAAAACCCTGTGAGCTGAGAGCCAGTCGATGCTGACTCATCTCCCATTAAGTGCTATTGACGGTTTCTGTGTAAAACCAGGCTGTTTTGGCTGTTTTGCTGCTGCTGCTGCTGCGGCTGTGGCAGTGCCTGCATGTCCCCGGTGTCCCCAGCCCGGCAGCCGCGTCGGGATGCTCGGCACCGGGACGGACACAACCCCGGCAGAGGGGCAGGAGGGATGGGGGGCGGGCACCAGCCCTCTCTAGGGGCCAGGTGGCCTTGGCAAGCAGGCAGCAGAGGGTGGGGTGCCCCCCGGCCCAGCCCGGCCCCTGCTGCAGCGTCACTCACCAGCCCCGGCTGGGCAGTGGCCAGCGCCCCGTGGAGCCAGGCCAGGCTGCGGCTCCCGCCCCGGCAGGGGCGCAGGCCCACGGCTCCCACGACGCCGGCCGGGGCCAGGCAGAGCTCTCCGTGCTGGATCAGCCTCAGCCAGGTGTAGTTGAACTTCTGGTTCTGTGGGGACAGAGCAGGAAGAGACACGGCCCCGTCAGGCTCCATCGCAGCGCTGGCCACAGCTGCCCTGGGCGCCTGTGCCAGGGCTTCACCAGCCTCCAGCCAGGAATTCCGTCCCTGTATCCCATCCACCCCTGCCCCCTGGCAGAGGGAAGCCATTCCCTGGGTCCTGGCACTCTGGGTCCTTCTCTGGCCCTCTCAGAGCCTAGGCCCTGAAGGGCTGTAAGGTACAGCTGGATGTTCAGTGTCTGCACACAAATCTTCCTCTGTTTTCACGTGCAAACTCACAGCTTTATCAAACTCTCCTAACCAGCTGAATTTGCTGTTTCTGGCACTGTTGCTTGGCCACAGGCTGTGCCAGCAGGCAATTCCTGCCCCTTGCTGCTCCCAGGCACGGCCTGGCCATGTCCCCGGTGGGAAGGGCTGCGTTAGCTCCGGGGAGGGGACAGGGGAGGCACAGGAGCTCCGCAGGCAGGTGGCACACCCGCGGTGCGAGCGGGCTGTCCTTACCGCGTTGTTAACATCACACTCCTCGAAAGCCAGGGTGGTGCCTTCCACAGCGATGCACCCCGCCAGGGCCACGTTAACGAGCTGGGAAACAGCAACAAAATGCAGATTTAGACAGAAATTCCCGAGAAGGGGGAGAGGATGTTACACTGCACTGAACCTGCTGGGCTCACGGCACTCTCTGATTAACACTGTCCACACAACTAAGGGAGGCAGAAAAGAGTGTTCCAGCCCAGGCTGGACGGGGCTTGGAGCACCGTGGTCTAGTGAAAGGTGTCCCAGCCCACGGCAGGGGATGGAATAAGCTGAGCTTTAAGGTCCTTTTCCACCTAAACCATTCTGGAATTCTGTGGTGGAGGAGAAGGGGAGCCTGAGCCGGTTTCTCCCACCAGGCGCCAAGGAAGAGGTCTGTGCAGGCAGCATTGAATCCAAAAGCACTCTAAAGTGCTCTCTGCCCACTGCCCCCGGCGAGGCGCAGGTTCCGTGCCCGGAGCGGTGCCGGTCCCTCCTCCCGGCCCCGCAGCGCCGGGAACGCGAGCGGCTGCTGCGCTCTGCTGGCGGCGGAGCCGTGCTACAGACCCCGCTCCGACAGATCCCGACCCTACAGACCCTGCTCCGACAGACCCCGCTCCGACAGACCCCGACCCTACAGACCCTGCTCCGACAGACCCTGCTCCGACAGACCCCGCTCCGACAGACCCCGCAATGCGACCCCTGAGCCGGGGCAGGGGGCTCGGGCGGGATCCCCCGGGCCCCCTTCCAGGCGGGACTTCCAGCACGGAGGGGTTCCTCACCCCGCGGGCACATCCAGCCCTTGGCACCGCCGCGCGCCCAGCCCGGCCATCCAAGCACCCAGCCAGCTCTCTGGAGGGAAGCTATCCCTTGTGTCTGTGACCGAATTCGTTATAAAAATGCTCTGGAATCCAGACCTCTGTGCGGTATCGAACACCCCAAACGCTGCCAAAGGCCAGGGAGCTGCACAGCAGCAGGTGGGCGCTGCCCGGGGCACAGCCAGCCCCTGAGAGCGGCCTCTGGGGACGTACCAGCCCGCTGGCTTTCACCAGGGGAGCTTCCAGGTCCGGGTACACGTTCTCCAGGTACCACCGGAAGCTTTTGCACCGGAGCCTCTCCCGCAGCTGGATCTGCTGTCTCAGGTCGCCGACATCCACGGCGCCCAGCAGCAGGTGGTAGGCGTGGCCGTAGAAGAGCTCCTTGTACTCGTCCAGCCACACCTCTGCCACGCGGGCCAGGTTCCGCTCCACCGTCCTCACCCGGTCTTTGGGGAAGGAATAAGGATTGTCATTCCTGAAAATGTGCCCGACTCTGGAGCACGGAACTATCTCGATCTCTCCTCCGCACATCCAGACCTGAGGAACAGAGGTCACTGATAGACGCCAGCCGAGGGTGGCGCTGCCTTTGTGCAAGCCAAGAGAAGCAGAAGGTCAGGTGCCCAGGGAGATGGAGCTGTGCCTGGGGAGCCTCTGCCTGAGCCCCATCACTCACCCAGGCTGGCAGGGGTACAGGTGTGTGACAGGGACCTACCTTGAACGAAATCTCCATGTTTTCCCCTCCCCAGACATCCAGTCCTGGGTCGTACATTCCCAACTCTGAAAAATACTTCTTATCGATGGAGAACAGGCCACCTGCCATGACAGGGCACCTGGAACAGAGAGGCCACACGCTGTGTCAGTGGCCCTGACAGAGAGGGCGTTTGGGTGCCTTCACCCGGCCTGAAAGCTGCAATGGGGCAGGGAAGGGCAAGAAAAGCAGTGAAAGAAAGGCAGTGAAGAAAGAAAGGCACTGCCAGGAAAGGCAGTGAAATGTTCTCCTGGCTGACACACCAGCAGTGCCACGCGTGGGGAGAAAGGCTTCCTGGGCTTGGGCCATGCCTGATGACATGGCATTGCCTGTGCCTCACCTGTCCTGGGAAGCACAGGAACAGTACTCGGCCACAAAATAACAACATTTGGCCTCAAAGGAGCCCCTGCTGCTAAATTATTACCAAAGGAACAGGCTGGTTTGCAAAGCTCTCACATTTCTTTCTTTTTACCTTATTATATCAGTTTCCTTGATCTTATTTTTCTCAATGACCTCTTGTGGAATCTGCCTCCATCCAAAATTCATTGGCCAAGTAAAAATCCCACGCTGGAAGTTGTCCACGGTCATGTAACTAAACAGAGGAAAGATCGGGCTGACTAATTCTGAGTCACATTCCTGATTGAAATGTCACCCCTAATGAGAGAAGATGAATATCTGTAGGTAATTAAACCAGGATTTTAACAAATTTCATCAGGAATCCTCTTCATGTACTAAAAGTTGTGGAAAAGCAAAAAAGGTCTGTGACAAACACGGGCCACATGCACAGCTAACGTTAATTTCTGGTGGACAGCCGTGTTCCGTGTCCCCTGTGGAAAGCTCTGCGGGCCGGGGAGGGGTCTGGGGTCAGGGATCCACGGCCTGCAACGGATCCAGGGCAGGGCTTTGCTCAGGGCAGCAGCCCGGCGGTGCCCTGCCCGGGAGGAGCTGCCTCACCTCATGTCCTTGTCGCTGATGACCTCGATGACGGGGCAGGCCACCTTGGTGCGGCGCAGGCGCACGCGCTCCAGCAGCGGCTCCAGCCAGCCCACGTTGCACTCCACGTGCGAGTCCAGGAACGTCAGCACAGCGCCTGCGGCACGGGTGGGGAGGATCAGCTCCAGCCCTGCCCCGCTGTGGGCTCGGGGTGCTGCTGACCGTGCCACAGCCCTCCTTGGCTCCCCAGACCTGCCCAGCCACAGCCAAGAGCGTTTTTTCCCTGCTTGGCAGGGTAGCTCCTGACAGAAATGGCCATTTCGGCGCTGACACGGCCCTGCAGGGGCAGGTGGTGCAGCTGGGGCTGGAGATCGTGGCAGAAGGACACCCTCGGTGCACTGGGAGGGACAAACACCGTGCTGGAGAGGGTGCCCAGCACCTCTGGGGTCCCCACACGGCTGAGCACGGCTCCTGTCCTACCTCTGGCGACCTCAGCTCCCGCCAGCCTGGCCCGGATCAGCCCGTGCCTCTCCTGGAGGCGCAGGATCTTCACCTTGGGGAAGCGCGACATGTACGTGTCCAGCTGCTCCTTCAGGTACCCTGCAGAGGGGACAGTGGCCTGGCTCAGCCCCTGCTGAGCTGACTCTGCAGAGGGGACAGTGGCCTGGCTCAGCCCCTGCTGAGCTGACTCTGCAGAGGGGANCCTGTCCTACCTCTGGCGACCTCAGCTCCCGCCAGCCTGGCCCGGATCAGCCCGTGCCTCTCCTGGAGGCGCAGGATCTTCACCTTGGGGAAGCGCGACATGTACGTGTCCAGCTGCTCCTTCAGGTACCCTGCAGAGGGGACAGTGGCCTGGCTCAGCCCCTGCTGAGCTGACTCTGCAGAGGGGACAGTGGCCTGGCTCAGCCCCTGCCGCCCTCTGACATGGGGAAAGCCCCAAGCAGATTTTCCCTGGAAGTGCCTCCAGGCATGCCAGGCGCTCAGGTCAGGGCTGTGAACATCTGGGCATGGCTCCTCGTGCCCGTGGTGTGAGCTCTGAGCCCAGAGATGCACTGGAAGGGGCTCTAAGGTCTCCCTGGAGCCTTCTCTTCCCTGAGACAGCGCTCTCCTGGAGAACCAGCAGTGGGGTTTATTACACAATTACACCACTCCCCAATTTCAAAGGGCTGAGCCCAGCAGAGAGTGGAAGCATCACAGGGGCTGGGTACCAGCTGAAATGACCATGGAAGGCCCTGTGCAGCACAGATCCCAGCTCAGCACTCCTGCCACTGCCCTCTGAGCCACCCCGGAGCGCGTCCCCTGCACTGGGAACACGGGACACCTGCCTGGGAGCTGCACATGAGGGCTGACAGCGTCTGGTCACACAAGCCCTTGAGCCAGGACGCCCCAAAGAGGAATGGGCTGGGCAGGACCCAGCTCCCTGCTGCTCCTGGAGCCTCTGCCTTCATCCCCCACAGCCAGCCCCAGCACCCCCTGCCCTCTGATCACCCTCAGCCCCGTGCAGGCCAGGGATGCACTTCAATACAGCAGAAGGAGAAAATGTGATTTCTCTCCTACTTAGAATTGAATTACAGAGGACAAATTGCATTTTGCCCTGAAGTTATATTAGTTTCATAAAGGCAGCAGCAGCAGCTCCACCTACCCTTGGTGCTGCAGTCATCCACCAAGATGATCTCCTGGACGAGGCGCGGGGGAGAGCGGCTGAGGACGCTGTGCACGGAGCGCAGCAGGGTGGACCACACCTCGTCCATGAAGCACATGATGATGCTGGTGGTCGGGAGGTCGTCGTGCACCTGCTGCTCCGAGCACCTGCAACAGCAACACGGGCTCACAGGTGGTGGCCAGGCACACTCCTGGGAATCTGCAGGCTTGGTGTTCCCGGGAAAACGCGCGGGGAAGGGGAGAATGCCCGATGCGACATACGGAGGGAAAGCCCTGCAGTGCTGGGAGGGGAGCAGAGGGGTGAGGGGGGAACCCCACACACAGCCCCAGGGCCCCTCTCATGGGCAGCCCCGTGGGACAGCATGGACTCACTTGGTTCTGACAGGAGCCTCTTCTGAAGGAAATTTAGAGGTATTTCAGGGCTCGCAGTCAACCAGAAGTGCTCTGGCTAAGTGAAATTCACCCTGGAATTACTCTGTGTCACAATCCTTGAGATGTTCTTTCTGTCTCAGGGAGCTCAGTGGGCAGAAAACACCAGAAAGTCCATTTTGCATCCAGTCCTGCCTCACCTTGGTGGGCAGCTGGTGAGCAGAACTGGGTCATGCCCCCTTTGTCCTCCACCATGGAATCCTGGAATAGTTTGGGTTGGAAGGGAAGTCAAAGCCCATTTCCTTCCAATGGCTCCTATGGCTGGGACACTTTCCACTAAACCAGGTTGCTCAGAATCCCATCCAGCCTGGCCTCAAATTTCCAGGGACAGGGCAGTCACAGCTTCTCTGGGCACCTGTGCCAGGGCCTCCCCACCCTCCCAGGGAAGAATTCCCCCCCAGTATCCCATCCATCCCTGCCCCCTGGCAATGGGAAGCCACTGCTCCTTGTCCTGGCATTCCAGACCCTTACCCAAAGTCCCTCTTCATCTCTCTTGGAGCCCTGATGCACTGGAAGGGGCTCTAAGGTCTCCCTGGAGCCTTCTCTTCCCTTCCTCCCTCAGCCCCAGGACCCCTGATCCGGGCTCAGCAGGGAGTGCTCCCCACGAGCCTCCTGCCCAGCACACTCCTCCTCAGGGCCCTGTGCCCCACAGCAGTGCCCGTCAGCACCAGCCCTGCCAGTAAAGCTCCAAAAGCAGCGAGCACAGAGAGGCACAGATTGGCCAGATTTCAGTGTCTAGTCCAGTACTCCAGGGAGAACCACAACAGGAACTGCAGTCTAAATTGGGAGAGACTGAAATACACAAAAAAAAATTGTTGGCTGCCAAGAGCTGCCACCAGCCTGTGCCCTGAGCTAGCCCTTACAACCTGGTTGTGCCAATGGGCCAGGGGCAGAGCCTGCACAGGCTCCTGCCAGAGCCAGGGTGCCCAGGGCAGGTCCGTGCCCCGTGGCAGCAGCTCACATCCCCAGGGACACGCCCTGTTTGGCCAAGGTGTTCCCCGTGCCAGCAAGGTGTCTCCTCCCGGGCAGGTGCGTCACTGCCGGAGGCGCTTCCTGCTCAGCTGTCCAGCCTGACCCAGGGCTGGCTTTGTGCCACCGTGGCTCTGGTCCTGTGCACAGGTGGCTTCCTGCTCTGCAGCTCCGGGGCTTTGCTGTCCAGACTGACCCAGGGCTGGCTTTGTGCCACCGTGGCTCTGGTCCTGTGCACAGGTGGCTTCTGCAGGTGGCATCAGGAAGCAGCCCCAGCTTCTTGCCCTTTCCCTGCTCCCTTCTGCCCATGCAGGTCTCACCTCAGCCAGCACCAGCAGCACAGTGGCACTGTCTGCACTGTCCCAGGGCATGGGGGACGATCGTGGCACAATTCCCAGCCCGCCGTGCCCGGGGTCTGTGAGTGTGGGAACAGGGACATGGGGGGGTTCTCTGCATGGGGCAGGTCTCTCACCTGCCCAGGGGCTGGGAGGTGTTTGTAGGAAGGGCTGAGTGCAAGAGATAAACCTGGCACTCACCTGAGCTGGCACCTTCCCTGCCTCCCTCCCCACAGCTGTCACAAACACAGAATGGTTTTGGTTGAAAAAGAGCTTTAAGGTCATCAAGTGCAAGGATCAAGCCAGCACTGCTGAGCCCACCTGGCACGGCAGCTCAGGATGGGGCTCCCCAGCCTCTTGTCCTTCTGCTGGCGAGGCACTGCCCTTGTCTTGTCCTGCTCTCCTCTACCGGCAGGGAGTGGCTCTTTGGAGCGCAGGGCTGAGGAGTGCAGGGTCAGCTACACATTTCAGGATGACAGCTGTAACTGTGTGACACTTCTCCAAACCCAGGCTCCACATCCCTCCCTGCACAGAGCAGGGTCCCCCAGACTGCCTCTCCAGTCGGTGCCAGCACTCAGCTTGTCTCCTGCAGGGTTTGTGGAGCCACAGCAGGTCCCTGGCCAGGAGGGCTGGTGTCTCTTCCTCGAGAGAAGGGCCATGGCAGCCTGAGGTGTGTGAGCCCCTCTGGACAGTGGGGCTCCTGCTGCCCTCACACACCCACGGGAACTAAATCATGAATTCCGAGTGCTCAGAGCTGCACCTGACCCACCAGGCAATCAGAGCTGCACCTGACCCACCAGGTACAGCTGGTCCTAAGGCACACAGAGGCCTGAGCCCCACCACCTGTGCTGGCTGTCCTGGCCCCTTTGAGCAGCCGGGCTCAGTGGGTTATGGCAACCTGCAAACTTCACCCAGTTTTATGTTTAACAACAGGCTGCTCTGACCTGGACAGGCAAAAGCCATCTGACAGGTAGCACGGCTGGAGTGGAGGGCTTGGTGTGCCCCGGCAGCCCTCCCCAGAGCCACGGAGCCATTGCCAGTGTGCAGCACGGGGCTGTGAGCAAGGGGGGCAGATCTTACCCGGCAGGCCTGGTGTCTGCGATGGCTCGATCCACAGGGATCAGATCGCTGAGGTAGACATTAAAGTTTCCTTCTTTCCATCTACTTTTTGCTTCTTCTTGTTTATCATCAGGGACAGCAACAGGGTGTCCAAACTGGCCAGGAGCTCGGGGGTCTCTCGGGGCGAGGGTTGCATCCATGGACAGGACTCTGTGCATCCCCGGGTTGCTCCCTGCTTGCTCCTTCCCATCCTGGCCAGTGCCAGCCGCTCCCGGAGCTGCTCCCCGCTGTTCCTGCCCATCCNGCCGGGCTCAGTGGGTTATGGCAACCTGCAAACTTCACCCAGTTTTATGTTTAACAACAGGCTGCTCTGACCTGGACAGGCAAAAGCCATCTGACAGGTAGCACGGCTGGAGTGGAGGGCTTGGTGTGCCCCGGCAGCCCTCCCCAGAGCCACGGAGCCATTGCCAGTGTGCAGCACGGGGCTGTGAGCAAGGGGGGCAGATCTTACCCGGCAGGCCTGGTGTCTGCGATGGCTCGATCCACAGGGATCAGATCGCTGAGGTAGACATTAAAGTTTCCTTCTTTCCATCTACTTTTTGCTTCTTCTTGTTTATCATCAGGGACAGCAACAGGGTGTCCAAACTGGCCAGGAGCTCGGGGGTCTCTCGGGGCGAGGGTTGCATCCATGGACAGGACTCTGTGCATCCCCGGGTTGCTCCCTGCTTGCTCCTTCCCATCCTGGCCAGTGCCAGCCGCTCCCGGAGCTGCCCCCCGCTGTCCCTGCCCATCCCGGCCAGTGCCAGCCGCTCCCGGAGCTGCTCCTGGTGTCGTACCCAGCGTCCGGCTCCGGCCATCCACGGTGGTGGCCCCAGCAGTGGCAGTCGCAGCGTGGGCACCATCACTGCTTCTCATCACAAGTTCTTTGCGCTTTCCACGTCTCCCCGTGGCGTTCCCCGCAGAGTGGGGCCCACGGCGCGGGGCTGCGGGGTTGGCGAGGTTTATCCCCCATTTGCTAACGAGGACGAAGCGAGTTTCGGAGGGAGTTTCTCTGCGTCCCGTGTTTGTCCCCTCCGGTCCGGGCTGGGCTGCGGTCCCCGCCCCCCGCGCTGCCGGGCCGGCCCGTCCCGCCGTGCCGGGGG
>VZRH01002689.1:147115-166035 GCA_013397555.1 Urocynchramus pylzowi | reverse complement strand
TGATGGGTCTGGGGGGGCCATCCCAGGGATCAGTGATGTGGCTTGGGGCCTCCCCGCCCGGGGCAGGGAGGGAGCGGGGCTGTGTCTCGGGGGTCCCCGCCGGGGGCAGAGGGGCAGTGGCTCGGGGCAGCCCTGCGTGTCCCTGCTCCACGTGGCAGCTGGCGCGGCAGTCGGTGGTTGAGCCGCTGCTGAGGACGTGGGTGTGTCCCACATCCCGCTCAATTACAGGGCTCGGGAGCCACGCTGGCGAACACAGCCGCCTCCGGTGGGCTGAGCCGGAGAACGCCAAGAAAAGAACCAGCGAGGAACCACCCTCCTGCTCTGTTCGTGCTCCTGCTCCGGCAGGCTGAGACGTGGCAGGCTTTGCTGGCAGTGCTGGCTGTGCTCGCTCTTCTGGATGTGCAGACTGTGCCACCTGTCCTGGCTGTGCCAGCTGTGCCATGTGTGCTGGCTGTCCTGGCAGTCCAGGCTGCACCGGCTGTGGTGGCTCTCCTGGCTGTCCTGGCCGTGCTGGCTGTCCTGGCAGTGCCAGCTCTCCAGGCTGTCCTGGCTGTCCTGGCAGTGCCAGCTCTGCTGGCTGTCCTGGCTGTCCTGGCTGTCCTGGCCGTGCTGGCTGTCCTGGCAGTGCCAGCTCTCCAGGCTGTCCTGGCTGTCCTGGCAGTGCCAGCTCTCCAGGCTGTCCTGGCTGTCCTGGCAGTGCCAGCTCTCCAGGCTGCCCAGGCTGTGCTGGCTGTGCTGGCAGCTGAGGGCTGGGGCTGCTGCCGGCCCCAGGTGCTCCAGGCTGGCCCTCAGGTGGGCTGTGCAGGGCATCCTAGGAACACGTCGGGCAGCCCCCCCAGCCTGGTCTGCGTGGCTGGAGCCATGGGCTGGCAGCCAGGTGTCAATCCCGCCGTGTCCCCAGGCTGTTCCTGTCTCTGGGAGAGCCTGTGTGGGGCCGGGATGTTCGGGGAGGCTCTGTGCAGGGGTAACTCCGTGCAGGGGCGAGCTCTGCGGGCTGGGACAGCCACCCCGGAGCCCCATGAGGGGACAGGGCAACACCAGCCTCGGAGAGTCTCTGCCACCCCACCGCGCCCAGGAGCGAGGACAGTGATCGGGTGCGAGGTGTGAGCAGCAGTTCCGAGAACTCAGGATACAGGCACAGAAAGGAAAAAAAGCCTGAGCTGGTATTTTGCAGCTTTACTAAACTTAGCTTAAACTCACTTAAATTTATTAAGGTATTAATAAATTTAATAGCAGTGCACTGTATCCCAAATCCCAAAGCAGGAGATTTTGTTAAATAAAGGGCTCCAACCTACTGCAGTGCATAGGAATACTGAGAAGAAATAAGTGGAAAAAATTACATTAATATTCATACTTCAAAAAATTAGTAATATCAAAACCCAGCCTATGGTCACATTGTGTGATGGAAAACAAAGGAAATGGCCATTCTATTGTTTTTCCAAGGCTTTTCTTTGCCAAGCAAGCTCCTTCAGACGTGGCAGGCAGTTCTGATTTCGGAGGATTTGCGTGTGTAGATGGTGCTTGAGGACTCTCAGTAAGAGGGAGGGAAGGATAAGATTGCAAAAACTCTCTGAAGGGGAAAAAAAAAAAGAGCAGCGCTTGAGAGTAAGCAAGAGATGAACTTAAATGTAACAATTCCATTTGCTTAGAAATAAAACACGGTCTTGATGCACACGGTATGTGCTTCATTCACCATGCTGGCACAACTTTTCCATTTTCATTTGGTTTTTGCCTTGCTGGTGCTGACCCCTCCTCAGGCATGGCTGAGTCCCCACGGCTGGGCCCGGCCAGCACAGCCCAGGGCCGTGGGCACAGCGGGGCTCAGCACCCACACGGGGACACGGCGGCACGGGGTGGGGCCCTGGAGCTGCTGCAAGTGCGTTCCTCTGCCAGTGGGCCAGGCCAGCAGCCTCTTCCCTAATCCCTGGGCACCAGACCCAGCCCTGCCGGGGCAGGGAGGCACCCGAGTCGCCCGGCTGAGCTTCAGCCTTACGCGTTGTGACAAAGTCAAAGTCGCCGTCTCGGCGTGGTCAGGCACTCCCTCCGCACACTCTGCGCTTTGGCTCTCCTCCCTGGCAAGTACAAATGTTCCAGATAGCTGAACAGATTCCATGACACAAGACAGCTGCTTTTGTAGGGAGGAATTAATTTAATCAAGTACTCCATCATTAAAATAATCTGACGCGTCAGATGGAAAAGCACGGAAGCAAGCTTGCTCGAAGATGAAAACTCAACACTTTTTCAGCCAGAAGTGTCCCAGAAGATAAGGAAATGTTAATATCACTCACTCTGAGTCTCTATATAATATTTTAGCAATGTAAATAATAAGTTGTCCAAAAAGAATTCATGAGGGAATGATCCCTTGCCAAAGCCTGGCTAGCTTGGTAAATTGATTTCTTCCATGGAGCACAAGAATCTCAGAATGGTTTGGGTTGGATGGGACCTTAAAGCTCATCCAGTTGCACGGCCTGCCATGGGCAGGGACACCTTCCACTGTCCCACTGAAGGAAACACTGAAGCTGGAGCACCCTGTCGTGCTGGGGTGTTTGCTGGTGTTCTGGAAGGCAGATGGGAATGAAAATGGGAGCTTTGGAACAGGAGTTTGAGGTCATGTTCTGCAGGAAAACCCCAAAACTGTAGAGGCAGAAAGCTGGGAAATACTGTGCGATTGTGTGCTGGATGCTTAAAAATCTGAAGAGACTAAAGTTTGCATTTCTGTTTTGGATGGTTTCTGGATTTTGAAGCTGACCTCGTTATCCCGGGCCGGGTGAGGGCAGCAAGGCCCTGGTGTTCGATGGCTGTTTGCAGGATGTGTGACTGAGGGCAGCTCTGCCCAAAGCAGGGCTGGTTACATGATCAGGGACTGGAGTAGCTGCTGGTGTTTGGGCTTGGTGGAAGGCAGTGCCTCTGCGGCTCGGCTGGCACTCCCTGCCGTGGCACAGGAGCGTGCCGCAGCGCCGCTGTCGGCGCCGGAGTGGGGACGGCAGTGGGCACCCTGCTTTGCATAGAGGTCATGTTTTGCTAATATGTGTCTTGTAGAAGCAGACAGCATGTAAAAGAGGGTGGTTAAAGCCTGACCCAGCGATGTTTTTAAATTTCAAATTATGCATAACGTATGCATTAAATTAATTAGGGAATTCATTAAGAAGGGAAGAGTAAAGAAACTAGTGAGCAGTGTGCAGCATTAGTAATGTAAGCCATTTTCTATAATTGTTATATAGAATTTGTCTCATAACATTATCCTTTGATAAATTATTGCAGTATAATATGATATATGTAGCTTATTAACAGTTTCATTAATTACTATTAGAGCAAAGACACTGAAGTCTGGCACACACAGAACAAGTGCTGAAGCAGATGGTTGAAATTAGTGAAATGCAATTGGTTGCTGAACCCTTTTACCTAATTACATTATTACATCAAAACAGTTAAACCAAATTTGTCAAGTTGTCTGCTGAGCACTGGGATGTTTGGGGCGGGGATGGGCCCTGGGCCCCAGCTCCCCTCGGGGTACAGGGACCCTCTGGGCATCATCCCCTGGCTCTGGGGGCAGGAACTCCGGCAAACCTCGATCTTGTCTCCCTCACCTGCGCCCAGGTTAGTCTGACATTCCTTTTCCTCCTCCCCAGGTTAGTCTGACATTCCTTTTCCTCCCCTGGTTTCCCACTCAGCCTCGCTGACCCCGGACCGGTGTCCCCAGGGCTGTGCAGGGGAGTGAGGCACCAGCACTCGTTGGCTCCTTTATCAGGAGCCTTGCCACATCTTCACTGGCGCTGGATTCTCTCAGGGAACATTGTCCTCCACACCCTCACTCAGAATGTTCTACCTGGGGCCCAGTCAGGCTGATTGATAGCATCCATTCCCCAGCATCACTCCACACCAAAAGCAGCACCACCCTCCTTCCTCATCCTCCCCGAGGATGTGAGCGCTGAGCTGTTCTACCCCCAGCTAGGCAGAGCGTCCCAGCCCCCAGGCAAGGGCTGGGCTGCACACATCCCTTCTGCCACACGCCTGGAATGCCCCGGCCTGGCTTCCCTTGGGACATGGAGAGTTTGGGGCGCAGGGGTCCCTGTGCAGCCCCCGTGGGCTCCCCCTTGGGGGGGAAGGCCGGGGTGCTCCCTGTGTGGCGGGGAGCAGAGCCGTGCTCCCCGCCGCAGCCTGGTGCCTTTGCCTCATCACCCACTGGCACTGAGCCCTCGGTGTCCCAGGCTGGCCAGGGCAGCTGGAGGCATCTCTGGAAGGTTCCCAAGCACCGTCATGCTGGGGGTGACCCAGGATGAGCGGGAGGAGAGAGAAAATGTGGAGCCCTAAATACAAAGCATGAAAAATCCCTAAGTGCTTCATTTCTGCCTGAGCATCAGCAGGTGTGTGGGAGCAGCGGGGGAGTGTGGGGACTGAGTCACTGAACAGGATTTCTCGTGTTTGGGACTTATTTTAATTATCCTTACTGGCAGTTTTCAGGAGATCTCACACCTTTGTGCTCCCCCAGCACTACCCTTGGGCACCAGCATGGACACCAGTGTCCATGGAGACAATAAAATAGATGGGGACAAACCTTTAGCAGGGCCTGTTGTGACAGGACAAGGGAGAGGGGCTTCAGAATGAAGGAGGGGAGATTTTGGTTAGATGTTAGGGAGAAATTCCTGGCTGTGAAGGAGGTGAGCCCCTGGCACAGGGTGCCCAGAGCAGCTGGGGCTGCCCCTGGATCCCTGGCAGTGCCCAAGGCCAGGCTGGACACTGGGGCTGGAGCAGCCTGGGACAGTGGGAGGTGTCCCTGCCATGGCAGGGCTGGCACTGGGTGGGTTTTAGGTCCCTTCCAACCCAAACCAGTCTGGGATTCTTTGGTCAAGGGCAGCGTGTCCCCCTGCCAGAGGGACAGGAGAGCTGGGGATGGCACTGTCTGTCCCTGGAGCTCTGCCAGCCCTGTGCCAGCGTGGTGCCAGCTGCAGAGCAGGGACAGCAGCTGGAGCAGGCGAGGGCAGCGGGGCAGGCCCGGGTATGGTCACCCCAGGGCTGCTGAGGAAGGATTCCAGCCAGCAGAACCAGGGCAGGGCTGTGCTGTGCATGTACAGCTGGGGAGACAGACCATCACGAGCCACAGAGAAATGCAATAAAATAGCTTCTGCTGCTGTGTGGAGGGAGCAGCAGGGACTAATTAATGTGGGGGCTCTCTGTGGCAGAGGGCGATGAGCAGGGGGCACGCTGCCCTCACACTGCCCAGCGTGAGGCTCCCAGGGCCAGGGGTGGCAAAAAGGCTGGGAAACCCTGGGTGAGTGCAGCTGAAAAGCCTCTCCAGAAATATTCCTGTGCTATTTGTGATGCTTGTGCAACCGAGCAGGCACTTTTTTTTATTTCTATTCCACAGGAATTAAATTAATTTTAGAAATGGCACTATAACTATTTTCCTGCCTCAGGGACCATTTGTTTTAAAATCATAAAAGACTTTTATATGACACTGCACTGACATTTGATGTGAATAAATTAAGGGAATTAGTACAAAACTGCTTTCTTTCTCTGGAACTTCCCAGCACATCTCTGCCAGCACACCCAGTCGCTGAGGGTGTGAGCAGGCCCTGGTGTTGGTGCCCACAAAGGGATGCAGGTCCAGCCCTCTGACAGCTCCACTGCTGCAAGAGGGTGACCCCCCTCAGTGGGGGCAAACCCCTCAGTAAGTCCCTGCTGTGCAGTGGGAATCACGGATGCACAGGATGGTTTGTGTTGCAAGGGACCCTAAAGCCCACCCAGAGCCACCCCTGCCATGGCAGGGACACCCCCACTGTCCCAGGTGCTCCAGCCCCAGTGTCCAGCCTGGCCTTGGACACTTCAGGGATCCAGGGGAGCCACAGCTGCTCTGGGCACCTGTGCCAGGGCCTGCCCATCCTCACAGGAAAAATTTCCTNTGAGCAGGCCCTGGTGTTGGTGCCCACAAAGGGATGCAGGTCCAGCCCTCTGACAGCTCCACTGCTGCAAGAGGGTGACCCCCCTCAGTGGGGGCAAACCCCTCAGTAAGTCCCTGCTGTGCAGTGGGAATCACGGATGCACAGGATGGTTTGTGTTGCAAGGGACCCTAAAGCCCACCCAGAGCCACCCCTGCCATGGCAGGGACACCCCCACTGTCCCAGGTGCTCCAGCCCCAGTGTCCAGCCTGGCCTGGGACACTTCAGGGATCCAGGGGAGCCACAGCTGCTCTGGGCACCTGTGCCAGGGCCTGCCCATCCTCACAGGAAAAATTTCCTCCTAATATCTCATCTAAACCTGCATTCAGACCCAAGTGAGAAGTGTTAAGGCTTGACTGGTTTCGCCCTTTCAGAGGAGCACTCGGTGCCCCCTGAGTTCAGCTCTCCACGTGCAGTGCTAGGCAGGGGTGTCACCTGCCTGTACCTCTAACTCCAGCTGTCCCCAGCTCTCTGGGAGGCCATCCCACTGGATTTGCTCCAGCCCCACTGTTCCTGCTGACACTGGGGGGAGTTAAAAGCACCCAGGCTCTGTCAGGAGATCTCATTCTTTTTTGTGCTCTAACCCCACCATGTGATATTTAAGCAAATTGCATTATTCCATGATTACTTTCCTCCATGGGCACATTTAGTCAGAAGGGTGCAGGATGCAGAATGGAGGGATGCAGGGTGCAGGGATGCAGGGATGCAGGGTGCAGAATGGAGGGATNCATTTAGTCAGAAGGGTGCAGGATGCAGAATGGAGGGATGCAGGGTGCAGGGATGCAGGGATGCAGGGTGCAGAATGGAGGGATGCAGGGTGCAGGGATGCAGGGATACAGGGTGCAGGATGCAGAACACAAGGCTCAGGTTGGCTGTGGCTGTGGTGGCCGTGTCCCTTCACCACCCCCTGTCCAGGGGAGGTGATCCCAGCAGGGCCTGGAACCCAGACAGGAGGGGCCCGAGCTGAGCTCGGCAGCTTCCCCTCTGCCATCTCGTACTTGCACAGCAAAGTGCTGTTAATAATCATTTAAATGCTTTGGTGTCACTCACTGCTCTTTCTTTGTAAATGTTACTCATTTCATAAATAAATCAAAACCTGCAGACCCTGGGTTTTCAGAAACTTGAATGCTTTTGTTAAAATTGTATGAAGCAAATTCACAAACACATGATTTATATTATCTCAGTACAGCACAGGAGATGATAGAATATACTATTTAAATTAACTCCTCTCCCAACAAATGAAATCAATTCTGTTCTTGGGTTACTTTTCATCTGCCTTTTGTCTTGTTGCTGAATCTTTTCTGTTTCTTTCACTCATTCATCTATTGTGCCCTTTCCTTGATCTGATAGCATTAAACATATAATTAAGTCATAAAGGAGGGAACTGATGAGTATAGCAGATGGTAATTGCTTCCTACATTTGAATGAAATGATATGCATTGCTACAATTTACAGCTCTCGCCTCATATTTTATTCAGGAACCTTTTATCTCTTTTCCTGCAGAATTATTCTGCAATAAATTCAGACATCTTATCAATAGCTTGGGTGATAGTCACAGAAACAGGGGAAACTGAACTTTGTGCATCTTAATGTTTAAAATAATTTTCTACAATAATTGAATTATCCCCCAGCAAATATCATAGCGAGAACCTGCCGGACTCGGTTGTTTTCCTTCTAAAAGCTCATCCTGTGATTAAAGAGAAAAACCCACCGGTGTAATTACACTTATGGAACGAGGAGGTGCAGGAGCCCCCCAGAGCTCCATTTCCTGGGTGAGTTTGGTTTTCCAGGAGGTGCCAGTGGAGGTGGAACCTCCAGGGGATCAGCCCAGCAGCCTGCGGGGGGCTCCCAGGGCACTCCCTGTTCTTCCATGCTTAGAATTAAAAAAAAAAGGTTTAAACTTATTTCCTCTGCCAACTACACCCAGCAGGGCCTGAGGGTGAAGGAGCATCTGTGGCCTTGGGTGAAGAGGGTTTCTTCTTCTGCTGGATTCTTTAGAGGAAGAGAATTTATAACTCACACAGAGAATGGCATAGGCACTTGGCCACAAAAATTCAGGTAAAGGAGGAAACGGGTGTTTTGGGGAAGAACATCCACATTTGGATACTGGTTGTTAAAGAGCCAAAGGGGTCAGGGGAGAAGCACTGGAGCAGAAAGAAATCAGCTGAATTTAGCTAGATGGAGAAGCTGGGAGAAAAAAGAGGCATATTAAAAGCAAACTTTTTGGTTTCAAGTCTAACTTCAAGAGCAGGCGTCCTGATTCTACTTCTCAGTTTTTATTTTATCCCTTAGTTTTTATTACCTTATTTTTTATTCTATTTCTTGGCTTTTATTTTATTTCTTAGGTTTTCTTCAAATCTGTTCTATTTTATCCTGGTTTTTTTCTTCTTTTCTCCTCCTCCTCCTCTCCTTCCTCCCCCTCCTCCCCCCCCTCCTTTTCTAGCCATTCTCTCCATCGATGCCACTGTGTCCCTGGTCATTAGAACACAGCCAGTTGCTGTCCTGCTGGAAGGATGTGACTCGGGGCAGGCTGAGACCTGCTGCCACTCGTGTCACTGGTGTGACCTCGTGCCTGGAGGCCAGAGGGGCTCAGGATCCTGGTGTAGCTGAGGTCACCATGGCTGAGTGGATCCCTTCCCTTCCCTTCCCTTCCCCTTNCCAGCCAGGTGTCTGGTTTTGGTTCCAGTGAGTGCAGAGCAGTTCCCTGGCTCTGAGCAGCCGCTGCCCATGGTGGGACCCTCCCTGCTGCCGTGCTGTCCCCTGGGAGCCCAGCTGTCCCCTCAGCCTGCCTGGGGGTGCCACCATGGCAGGAGCTGGTGCAGAGGGCAGTGGCACCGAGCCCGGGGGTGCCCACACCGTGCCCTCACCACGGCTGGTTTCTGACCTCTCTCCCACAGCACCACCCATATTTCTACATTTTCTAGAACAGTGGCTGCATTTTCCCCTTTTCTGGGCGATGAAGGAGAAATCACATGGCTGCCTGTGTGCCAGTCCAGCTGGGAGGCAAACCCCAGGGTGGGAACCCAGGAGGAGCTGGGCAGAGGATGGAGGCGAGCCTGGCAGGGAGGGAGAGGGGGCCAGGAAAGGCCGGGGGACACGGGCAGCGCGCCGGGCTGGGGATGGAATGGATGTGGCCACACGCTGCCGAGGTCTTTTCTCCACAGGAGATTGTTGTAATAGTGCAGAATGCAGCAATATTGGCAAGAAGCTGTGTTTCTGTCATTCCCCCACCACCTTCTCCATTTGGATGATAGCTGCTCGTGATGGGTACCAGCAGCTCCCCGTGCTGGGCTGCTCACGGGCAGAGCTCAGCGTGCCCCGGACCTCTGGGGCTGCAAAGGGAGCCTCGGGCTCCTCCTGGCCCCTGCAACAGCAGCAGGCAGCTGTGGGCTGAGTCTGGCCCAAAATGGGCACCCAGCAGCGCAGCTCCCAGCGGGACAGCGCTCAGTGGGATGGGGCAGGGGGCACACGGGGGCGGGAGGGGAAGGATGCCATCCTCCCCCTGGGAAGGGAAGGGGCTTGAGGAGCAGCAGTGGGGAGCGAAACCTGGATGAATTCAGACTGGAATATGGTCCAGATTTGTGCAGGGAATGAGCCACCAGGCCAGCCCGTGCAGGGACAGGGCTCTGTGCTGGGCCAAGACAAGCTTTTCTGAGAGAGATCTGTGAGATCAGGAGGTACAGTCTTGATAGGGATGGGTGAGGTTTTTGCTCTCCTTGCAGAAAAGCTCAGTCCCTGCTGGGCTGTGGTTCCCTGCAGCCCAGGGAGGGAGCACAGGGCTGCAGATCCCTGCTCTCCTGAGTGGTACAGCTGCCTGGGCACAGCAGGGCAGGTTTGCACCGGGGTCTCTGGCTGCACTCTGCTTTGTCCTCGTCACACAGCTGGAAGAAGAGGGACCCTGCAAACCCACCTGTGGGTGATGTGCCCAGGAGCAGGACCAGCATTTGGCTCTTCCCTCTTTACAGGGGCAGAGCTGTTTCCATTTTTTCTCAGGAGTTGTATTTTTAGCACTTGAGCAAGGTGCTAAAAAGCACCCAAAAATTTTCACAGTTGTTTATAACCCTGGTACGTGATTTTGGCCATATTTAGACAATATCAGACATTTGAAGCAATGCACACTTGGAGCTTCTATTACCTCCAGTGAAGCTGCAGGACACTGTGAAACCTGGGGGTCCTGAGCATACCTGGCAGCAAATCCATGAGCTGATGTCATGCAGAGCATCCTCACTCCTCACCGCGTTCCTTCTGAGGGGTGAGGCAAGAAAGACTTGTCAGCAATAATTTCCTGAGTGATTTTTAAAGGCCTGCGACCCCCTCTCTTATTAGTTTTAATAAAAGAGTCACTGCTCCCTAAGCTGGCTCGGAAAATGATTACCCATCAGCGAGACAAAAGACAAACACGTGAGCTGTTGACAGCAGCAGAGGGAGCCCCTGGCGGTGCCCGTGGAGACACAAGCGGTGCCTTTTCCCACCGCCTACCTGGAATTCTCTTTGAGGATCAGAGCTCTGCCAAGCGCGGTGCGCTCAGGCCAGGCCTTAGAATAACAGAATGCTTCGTGTTTAAGAGACCCTGCAGACCCCAGCTTCACCCCCCTGCCATGGGTAGGGTCACCTTCCATAGACCAGGCTGCTCCAAGCTCTGTCCAACCAGTCCTGGAACCCTTCCCTTGCTCTGCCCTTTGTGACCAGGGGACCCCCAGGCACAGGGCACCAGTGCCCCTGAGCCAGCAGCTGGAGCCCAGGAGCTGCTGCCGGCCGTGGGACAGCCAGCACAGGCTGGTGTGCCCTGTCCCTTCCTGCAGAGTCACCTCTCCAGGAGAGCGGGGCAGGGACAGGGACATGGACAGGGGCATGGGGACAGGGGCAGGGACAGGGACAGGGGCAGGGACAGGGACAGGGACAGGGGCAGGGACAGGGACAGGGGCATGGGGACAGGGACAGGGACAGGGGCAGGGGCAGGGACAGGGGCAGGGGCAGGGGCAGGGACAGGGACAGGGGCAGGGTCAGGGACAGGGACAGGGGCAGGGTGGGCCATGTCCTGCTGGGCTGTGCTGGGCTGGGGCAGCTGTGGGAAGGCGACTGTGCTGTGCTGGGAATGAGAGGAGCAGCAGGGCGTGGTGCCTGTGAGGCTGGCAGGGCACCTGCAGAGTGGCTCTGCCTCTGGGCTCAGGGCTCGGTGTCACCTTCCAGCTCCACGCTGTGACACGGCCATCACCACAGCGCTGGAGTTCAACACAACACAACTGATTCCCAGCATTTAATGAAATTTAGTTTTTCTATCTGTCAGCTTGGAAAAAATGTGGTTATAATGCTGAGATCCCAGTGTTTGGAGGGGAAGGAGGGCAAGAGGAATGATTTGGATTTGGGGAAGAGAGGCTGAACATGCAGCTGTGTGTGGTCAAGCTGCTATTGATGCTTGAGAGTTTCCAATTGCTGGTAATGGACTGGGGAAAAAGGATAATGTGTTTGATCGATCAGCATGGACAAATTTCATTTAGGGGATCAATAACAGTTTATACTTGACAGAGCAGAGGGAGCACATTTATTTTTCCCTTTGATTGAATAAATGTTTTCAATGAAAGTGCAGATGTAAAGCACTCCTGGCCGTCCCTTCACGGAGGCGCAGCCCCGTGCCCGCTGTGACTGCAGGTGAGGTGTGTTTAACAGGAGCCCTGGGCAGAGCACAGCCTGGGGCTGGCACTGCACTCAGGACTGGTGGGCACTTCTCTAAAACTGCAGGCATGGAAAGTGCTGGCTCTCCTGGCTCCCAGCACTGTGAAATACCAGAAAGAGGCATCACTTGGGCATGTTTTTCAAGGGTGGGGAGAAAAGGGAAGGGTTTCTTTTCAGAGCTTTTTTCCCTTTTCTGTATCCAGCAAAGTTCCTTTGAGGCTCTGAGAAGATATGTGGGAGGGCAAACATGCTGAGGAAGCAGCCACAGCTCCACGGACACCTGCTGCCTGCAGCCCCCAGCAGCCACCCTCTCCAGGCTCCCCTGTGGCACATCAGGCACCACTGGCCTGGCCCGGGGGCTGCCAGGGGGGCTCGGCCGTGGGCACTGCAGTGTGCCAGCGTGGCCGTGGGGCCCAGCTGGCTCTGGCTTTTCCCCCTGGCACAGCCCCACCGCCCATGGGAAGCCGTGGGTGTGCACACACGGCCCAGCCCTGCTCCCCCCCGCGAGAGCAGCCTGGGGGGCTCACAGGTACCCCCACACAGGCTTCTCCTGTCAACAGGGTCACTCTGGGCACTGTGGTGACATTCCACATTGTCCAGCTCTCCCATCACCAGCTGGGCACCGTCTCAAAACCATCTGCCTCTTCTGTCACATCAGCAGTGCTCCAAGAGCCTCAAAATCTGCCAGATTTCCCCCTTGGAGCAGAGCTGCTCTCCAGCAGAGTGGACAGAGCTGGTCCATCGCCATGCCAGCCCCCCAGACAGACCTTGGTGGGGGAGATCTGTCCCTGCCCCCAGCACTGTCCCTCCCTGCTGGGGCTGGGAGGCCTGGGACACCACCCAGGAGGATCACACGGTGGTGCTGGAGAATTGCTGGCTCCCCACATGCCCTGAGGGTCCCCGTTACCTGGAGATGGCCACGGCTCTCTTGGGGTTTGCCTTCTGCAAGAGGAGCTGTGAGCTGTGGGAAGGAGGGTGGCCTTTAGTGAGGGGAGGTGGAGAGCAGGTGGCTCTGGGCTGTGGGTCTGCAGGGTCCCCAGGTGAGTGCTCCCACCCCACGGGGCCGGCAGGAACGGCTCCTGCCAGGCCTGTTCCACTCGGGTGGTCTTCCAAGGATGGTTAAATCCTGTCCTTCATTATTGCTAACGCTGACTTTGGCTTTCCTGCCCCAGGCAGCTGTCATCCCCTGCATGGTGTGGGTTTGCTCCACCAGACCAGAGGAAAGCTTGCAGGAATTGGCTCTTTGGGAGGGTTTCAGGCCCGTTGCAGGGCGCCCTTTGCAGGCAGCCCCTGCTGACCGAGCACCACGGCCAACGGGGCTCCCAGCAGCAGCTGCTCCTGGAGGGGCTCTCGGCCTTGGGTCAGTTTCCTGTGGGACGCAGAATTCCCCCCGTTCTGTTGTTGTCTTTTATGAACTCTCTCTAAGAGAGGCTTAAAACCAAATTTGGCTGGTGGCAGATCGTAATTAAGTTCCAGATGACGCAGATGATAACTTTCCCTTGCAATATGGAGCAAATGCCAGCAACACACGCCGCCAGCTCCGGGCTCCAGCTGCCCCGGCTCGATTCGTTAGCTGCCTCGCTCATCAAGGCGAGAGCCGGGAGAGCGGCGAGCTGCTCCAGACAGGGATCGCTGGCCCCATGACTATTTTAGGCAGGCAGCTTGGGACTGTTTAAAATGCATATTGTCTGTGTACATTTCAATAAGGCAAATGCCAGGCACGGGCGCCGCGGGGCCCGGCGTGTCAGATGATTAAGTCTTCAAGACTCGCAGCCACGGGGTCGTTATCGACGGTACTTGCAGGTCAGCGTGTGCACAGCCACGTTGGAGGCAATGGTTGACCTTCTGACAGCACTGCGGGCTAGCCCAGCTTGGGAAGACATAAATAACCATTTCTCATTGGTTTTTGTGAGGGGTATTTATTTAAAAATGCAAATACATTATAACATATGTGACTTAAGGATATTCAGATGGGAAAGCAGAACGCATTGCCTCCCGTTCCTTTTTCCCCAGTGGCTTTCCAAATGAAATGCTTAATGGGGGAAAAGGGAAGAGATGGAATAAATAATAATAATGATGAAGATCGCTTACCTTGTTCTCTTTATGATTGTCTAGTACCTTTTTGTCAATGGCATGCTCTATGCAAAGAGTCTTCTCGCGGCTGAATTAAGTTTGTGATATTAATAAAGAAAACACTCAGTAAATGGCTTGTCAGCTTTGTTTCATCCCATGCCTGATGTCTAGAAAGGAGATAATTCGTCTGTGACCTTATTTTATACATAATGTACCGCAGTGCACACGGAATGGGGAAGCTTTCAGGAGTCTTTTCTTTTGCCTTCAATAAATTGTAAAACCAGACCTTTTAAAATCCTGCCTATTGCACTTTGTGGTGACCCGACTTCAATGCAGAAGCCATTGGCTGACTTTATTTTTATCCTCACAGGAAAAATAGTTGTTTATAAAACTCAACAAGCATAAAACAATATGCTTCTGGATTATAAATAGCATTTGAAAAGGTTTGGAGATTACACACTCTGGCCTGAAAGACTACAGGGCAAAATTCTTCCTCTCCATCCAGTTAAATGAGGGGTTTTGATAAAAGAAGGACAGTCAGCGCTTTAGGACGTGGCCAATAATAACTCAGTAAATCAGCAACGGTGCCATCTGATAGTGTTCAGCTTCCTTTCAACACATAATCAGCGAGCACTTAATTGTTAGAAGTTGTGTAATTACAGCACAGCCGTGCAGGGCTGCGTGTTCTGTGTCACCCTAATTTCCTGTATTTGTGGTGTTGGGGCTTTCATCAGGAGCTGGGATCAAACTGCTGCTCATCAAACGAGCAGGAGGCTGAGGCACATTTCAGAGGTGTCTGGTGAGGCGTCTGAGGGCATGCAGAGTCCTTGCTGCACTCAGCAGGAAATAGAAAGTACAGCTACTCCCGTGTTCGTCTGTGCAGGTATTTGGAAAACTGACCCCGGAGCCGCCGGAGCTGAATGCACAGGATGAAAGGATCAGGTGAATTAATGCAGCAAAACTGTTGATGGCTGGATTAGATGATCTCACAGCTCTTCCAACTGTGATGATTCTGTGGTTCTGTGGAAACAGCAGGGAGATCACAGCCAGAACAACGCTGCCTGTACCTGCCAATGTGCAAGCTGTACGCTCTGCCTTGCACGCCACCTCTCTGCCCAGCTGGAGAAAGCGTATCCCCACGGCCACAGAAACGGGATTTGTGCCGGGTCCGGGCAGGGCCAGGTGGTTTCTTGTCAGGTGAACAGCAGGGCCAGACAGAACAAAGCCAGCCCGAGTGGAGGGGGGTTAACTGCAGCTGGCCACTGAGCCCCCCCAGCCATCCCTCACCTCCCAGGGGGATGGGCAGAGAACTGGGAGAGTAACAGTGAGAAAACTTCTGGTGGATCAACATCCCATTCTCTGTGCAGCCTGGAGTATGACCCCACCTCTTGGAGAGGGGAGCAACTCCTGCATCCCGCACTGGGGCTGCCCCTCATTCCCCCCAAAGCCACCTCCTGCCAGCCCCCTGGGATCCCTGCTCAACAGTCGTGCAGTCTTTTGGTCTGAAGTCAGAACCAGCCTGAAATCCTCCATGAGGTGGGGAGGAGGTTGAATCGTTTGCTTTATTGCACAAGAACAATCCTGGCTTTTGCTGGTGTTATGAATTAGCAGAAATTAAAGAATAGGGTTGTCTACACATTGCTTGGAAATTGTTTACAGCAAATAATGAAGCAAGGCAAGAGCGTTGCCAGAGGCCGGGGTCTGGAGATGCTGTATCGCATTATTAATTAAAATACAAGTCAGCTCTTTCCAGTGTGTGTAGCCCGTGGGTATCCAACGTGCTGCACTTGATTGAATCAGGTACTGGCAGCAAAGGCATTTTTTATTTTGTGCTGGAAGGGATAACAAAAATGTAAAGCTGTTTTCTGCTACTTCATTTGAAAAAATATTATTTTGTGATGAAAGTACAGCAGCTGCAGCAGCTGGACAGCAATAACATGTGGACCTCTGCTCTGGAATTTGAGCACAGGGGCTGCATCCTCGGCAGCTCCCCGGCCAGCAGCCAGCTCCAGGGCCATGGGAGGCAGCAGGTCCTGGCCTGGGGAGGGGAACTCATCCCAGCAGGATTTTGGCTTATCCCCTTATAATGAGATTTTCCTCCTTCTTGCATGGAAGAGTCAGTGAATGACCAAAATCACAGAATCATGGAATGGCTGGGGCTGGAAGGGACCTTGAGGATCATCTGGGCCAGCTCCCTGGGCAGGGACACCTTCCATTGGACCAGGTTGCTCCAAGTCTCTCTTTGGTCACACCAATTCACGTCTGGCCCACTCCCAAAGGTCACATGCCCTTTTGCTCCTCTGTATTCCAGGGGGAAAAAAAAAGAAGAAAAATAAAAATTTAGGTTTTTTGTCTATTTTGAAGATAATCAAGGAAACAAATATTTATCCTGCTTGAAAGAAGCAAACACAAAGCAGAATCTCTGAAGAAGCAGCAGCAGCAGCAGAGTCATGCTGGTGTTTGAGGGCTGGCAGAGACAGGTCAGAGCCTCTCCCTGCCTGGAGCAGGTCTGGTTCACAACCCCCAGCACAGGGCAGAGACTGGGGGCACGCCTGCCACTGCCAGCTCCGAGCCACAGTAGCTCCTGGCACTGGGAACATAGCTTTTCACCATGGAAAACTTCAGGGTTTGTTTTTTCCCCGTGAAGAGGAGGAAACAGAATTGCTGTGTTTGAAATCCCTCTGCAGCTGGTGTCCCCACCCGGGTGCCAGGGATGCTCAGCCTGGAATGGCAAAGTTCCTGGGATGTCTTGGCCATGCTGGGGCCAGCAGCCTCCAGCCCCTCCCAAAACTTCAGGGTCTGAGCTGTTTTCCTGCAATAA
Source organism: Urocynchramus pylzowi (assembly GCA_013397555.1). Lineage (NCBI taxonomy): Eukaryota > Metazoa > Chordata > Aves > Passeriformes > Fringillidae > Urocynchramus > Urocynchramus pylzowi. The sequence continues at coordinate 149,532 of VZRH01002689.1, read as the reverse complement.
TGGTGCAAAATGCCCCCGTGAGGAGACGCCTGAGCCCCAGCCATGCTGCTGTCACAGCTCGGGGACCCATTCCCAGCCTGTCAGGCTAAGCAAGGCCACCTCCAGGGGCTCTGAGCCCACACGTGGGATTTCCTGCCACAATTCCCTTTGTTTCAATAGTCTGAAATACTGTCATATTTTAAAATTGCTTATTTTACCGCTCAATTATTGGTAATTAGCTATACAAAAAACCACGTTAAATGGGTGATGCCTCAACTTGGCATCACTGGAGTTACCTTAAGTTATGCAATTTCCTGACTTCTAAATGCTTGATCCTGCAACACGAACATTGCACCAACGCAGAGGGGCTTGCACTTAATTTTATAAAGGCCAGGGGGAAAATAAGCTATTTCTCTGCCGCCCAGAGCTGAAATCCATGCTCAAGCGCACACTGGGTCAGCCCCTAACCAGCTGCAAGCACACAAGCCAAGTTATTGGATTTCCAGATGATGAATAGAGATCAGCAAATGCACCTGCCTGGCTGCAGGGGGATTTGCATGAAAATGAAGATTCCGTACACCTGCGTGTGTGAAATACTGCTGAAGGGAATCCAGAGTGTGAGTGCAAGCCCCGCTGCAGCGGCCTCCTGAGAGCCCTGCCGACCTGTTCCCAGCCGGCACGGGCTGGGCTCATCACTCCCGGCACGGGAATCCGCTGGGCAGCCCAGCTCTGCCCGGCCGGGCGGGATGGGGCTGGGAGTGCAGGAATGCTGCGGGACTGCAGCTGTGGGGAGCCGAGCAGCAGCACGCCCGGGGCATGAGGCGGAGCAGGGAGCCTCCTGGAGTGCTGCAGCAGCCCGGCTCTGGTTGCTGGTGCTGCACTAGCCTGACCGCTAACATTATCATAGGTTTACAATATATTACATATTATAATATTATATGTGTAATTATACATGTAATATAAATATATAAAATATTGTATATATTATATATATAATTATATATAATTATAATGTATATAATACGTAATTATGTATATAAATAGGTTATATATGTAACGTTATGTGTGTCCCTGCAGGAGCACAGGCTCCGTGCCCTGTGTGTCCCTGCAGGAGCACAGGCTCCGTGCCCTGTGTGTCCATGAGGGAGCACAGGCTCAGGGAGAGGGGCACAGAGGGGCACAGAGCAGCCCCACCGCCGCTGCGCCCCCTGCCCTGCCCAGTGTCCCCAGCCGCTGTCCCAGGGTGGAGCTGGGCAGGAGAAGCGAGGTCTGGACCCGCCCAACCCTGGGAGGGCAGAGACCAGCCCGGGGAGGCTTTAATTGTGGGGACTAATTAACCAGCAGGTGCTAATCAGCAGTGCCAGGTGGCTGTGTCACCGGAGCCCTGCGCTGGGCATGGCCGCGGGCTGGGCACGGCCGGCTCCACCCACACCTCACCCGCACCTGGCTGTGTGTCCCCCTGTCCCACCTGGCTGTGTGTCCCCCTGTCCCACCTGGCTGTGTCCCCCCCTGTCCCCTGTCTGCCCATCCCCCTGTCCCACCTGGCTGTGTCCCCCCCTGTCCCCTGTCTGCCCGTCCCCTGTCTGTCCCGGGCTCTGCAGAGGCACCGCCTGCCCTCAGCGGGCGCCCACAGCAGCAGAGCTTTCAGAGGAGGCTGCAGTGTTGGGTGGGATTGTCTTGGAGAAGCCCCTGCTCTTCCCAATCCAGCTCGGTCACACCCCCAGGGATGTTGTTCCAGGTGTTAATTATCTTTAATTATCTCCCATAATAAACTCGTGCATTTGCCACCGGCCTGGCCTGGCCTTTGCTGCTCTTCCAGCGCTCTTAGTTTGATGGAAGAAAGAGACGTTTCACTTCTGGAGATGCTCAAGTCCCTTTGGAATTCCCTGATGCTGCCAGAGTATTGTGGGTTCCACAAGGCCCCATCCTTCTGAGCTTCCAGCCCTACCCCACCTCTGCTCTTTCCCCAGCATCCCAGCTGATTTGGGTGCCGTTTTCCAGGATGTTCCAGTGTCCAGAGGGCACTGTGGGCCCGCGTGTGCTGCCCCTCCGAGTGACCAGCAGCGTGGAGCTGCTCCGTGCTCTCCTCTCCCTGCTGATATCGCTTGGATTGAAGTGTTTTCCCACCCAAAAGGGGAATGTTTCCAAGTAGATTTCTCACAGGTTTTATATTGCCTTTAATTTAGGAAAACACTTATAAATAGCAGAAGGTACATTCCGTGCGTACACAGCCACTTCCCGGTGGCTTTGCTGTGTGTGAGAGGAACAGAACGTATTGGTGGTGACTCCAATCACCACCGATTGGACTGCTGGGTCCTTGGGGAGCCAGGCAGGAGCTGCTGGGGCTGCTGAGCCTTGGGGCTGCGCACACAGGGGCCAGGGACAGCGGCTGGGGGTGAGGGGCAGGAACTGGGGACAAAGGACAGTGGCTGGGGATG
>VZRH01002689.1:129215-146498 GCA_013397555.1 Urocynchramus pylzowi | reverse complement strand
GCTGGGGATGAGGGACAGTGGCTGGGGATGAGGGACAGCAACTGGGGACAAAGGACAGTGGCTGGGGATGAGGGACAGTGGCTGGGGATGAGGGACAGTGGCTGGGGATGAGGGACAGTGTCTGGGGCCAGCTCCCGTGTTTTGCTGGGGATGGAGGCTGGGACATGCCTCATGGATCAGGTCACTCCCCCGCCCTCTCGGTGGCTGGGAAGGAGGGTGAGGGGCTGTGGGGCTGAGGGGACACGTGGCACAGTGGTGACAGCCTTGCGGGGCCCTTGGACGCTCTGCCTTAATGGCAGAGCCCATTAAAGGATCACAATTAGTTCAGCATTATTTTTAAATGAAGGGGAACGTTTCCTGCACCAGAGCAGCCTCATGCCATGGCAACCAAGCCTTGCCCACGGCTCGGCCCTGCGGCGCTGCTTCCCAGGAATGGCCATGGCAGCTCCAAGGGCGGTGGCACGGCCATGCCAGGGTATGGCAGTGCCAGGGTCCCGGGTGTCACACGGTGCCAGGCGGCCTTTGGCCTTCTCCTCTCCCTGGAGGTGCCCCAGCCCCTGCTCCCTGGGCAGGGGGCTGCCCTGGGCAGGGGGCTGCCCTGGCTCCCCAGCCCTCTGTGCTGGCAGGGATCAGCACCTCCAGACTCTTCAGCTCCCATGGGGAGGATGAAAATTTGCAGGGATTCCTGGCAGGCAGCTCGTACAGGATTGAGAGTACATATTGTAAAGGGACCTTCTGAAACAGTCGGCTGGCAAATACCAGTGATAACTATTTTAATTCATCTCCTCTGACATGAATAGGAACTTTCTCTTACAACTGAATATAAATAGAAGTTGGACATAGCATTACTATATGAATAAATGAATTAATCAATCAATGACAAAAACACACTATGTAATCAAAAGATTTTTCATGTTAAGATTAATTTAGTGTAATACACACCTAAATATTACATAAGCCCCCTTGACATTGAATTATAGGGCTGGTGGTTGGAAGGGAGCGGGCTGGCGGCGCGGGAAGGTGGCACAGGGCTGGGGAAGGGGTCCCACCTCAGCAGCCACAGCACAGGAGCTGCTGCACCCCTCACATGGAAAAATTCCTCCCCAGTCTCCCACCCATCCCTGCCCTCTGGCAGTGGGAGCCATTCCCTGGGTCCTGTCCCTCCATCCCTTGTCCCCAGTCCCTCTGCAGCTCTCCTGGAGCCCCTCCAGGCCCTGCCAGGGGCTCTGAGCTCTCCCTGGAGCCTTGCCTTCTCCAGGGGAGCATTCCCAGCTCTCCCAGCCTAGCTCCAGAGCAGGGCTTCTTGGAGCATCTCTGTGGCCTTCTCTGGACTGGCTCCAAGGGCCAGAGGCTGTGGGCTTTGCTCCTGCAGGCCCACGAGCAGCGGGACATTCCTGCGGCACCGGGCGCTTCCCTGCTCAGGGAGCGCTGGCAGCTGGGGCTCTGCTCCCTCCAGAGCTGGCGAGTCAGGCTTCGCCTGCACCAGTTAATTAATCTAATGAGGCAACTTCTCTCGTTATGTTATGTGTTCTGTATGCTTTTTCCCAGCAAACGATCACACTTCCTAAAAATATAATCTTCATTCTTCACTTGAAGTTACGCCTGGAAGTGGAGGTTGGAGAAATTCAGCCTTGAAAGGAAATGTGATTTCCTAGCAGGGAGCATGATGAAACACACGGAGCTGCTCCCGGGGAGGCAGCACAGCCGGGGCTCAGCCCCTGCAGCGGGGCCACACGGCCACACGGCCCCCCGAGTCGGGGTGGGCTGGGCACGGCCAGCAGCGGGCCTTGAGCCCGCCGCCTCCCGATCGGGCTCCTCCCGGCTGGTGCGCCCAGGGATGTGCTCCCAGGGATGTGCTCCCAGGGATGTGCTCTCATGGGGATGTGCTCCCTGGGGGGATGTGCTCCCCAGGGATGTGCTCCCCAGGGATGTGCTCCCTGGGGATGTGCTCCTGTGGGGATGTGCTCCTGTGGGGATGTGCTCCCTGGGGGGATGTGCTCCCCAGGGATGTGCTCCCCGGGGATGTGCTCCCTGGGGGGATGTGCTCCCTGGGGATGTGCTCCCTGGGGATGTGCTCCTGTGGGGATGTGCTCCCCAGGGATGTGCTCCGTGGGGATGTGCTCCCTGGGGATGTGCTCCGTGGGGATGTGTTCACCAGGGATGTGCTCCGTGGGGATGTGCTCCCCAGGGATGTGCCCCACCCTGCCCAGAGCTGCTGTGGGACCTGCACAGGTGAAGGCTGGGCCCTTCGGGCTCTCGGGGTTACCCTGTGACCCCTCTAGAAGGCAGGGAAAGAGCTGCCCTGCTCCCGTGTGTCCTGTGAGACCGGACAGCCCCTGATCCTGCGGGGTAAGCTCAGCAAAGCCTCCCCTGGCTGGGCAGGGCCGTGTCACAGGGCTCAGCCGAGGTGCTCCTGCTGCTCCCTGAGCCCACGGCCAGCAGGCATGGCCAGAACCACTGGGGTCCAGCTGGCCCGGCCCCAGCCCAGCCAGCCACGGAGCGAGGGCTGCGCTCCACTGCCAGCTGTCCATGGGGATCCCTGACCCACAGGGATCCCTGACCCACACAGAGCTCTGACCCATGGGGATCCCTGACCCACGGGGATCCCTGACCCACAGGGATCTCTGACCCATGGGGATCTCTGACCCACGGGGGTCTCTGATCCACAGGGATCCTTGACCCACAGGGATCTCTGACACACGGGGATCCCTGATCCACATGCCCCAGGACACCCAGGCAATTCCAGCCTGCTGAAGGGTCTGGGGAGCAGTGAAAGGTGCATTGGGGTTTATTTGCTCCGTGCTGGTAAGATGACACCGTCAGGGGAAGAACCTTTTGATTTTGCATTTATGTTGTCTATTGATTTCCTTTAAAGCAGTGACATGGGCTATTGCTAATGCCTGTCTAGTTAATACTTAATGGCAACTCCACTCTCACAGCTCGGAAGCACTTGTACAATAAACATCAGAAGACATTCCTCTGTACATCCAAAGCTTTCTTTTCTTTTTCTTTATTTCTAACCCAAATTTGCACAGATCTCAGCTGACAAAATGGAGGGACGGGGGTCAGATCTGCTGTCCCAAGACGCTCTTGCCAGGGAGGTTGAGTTAGACGTGCTCTACTGGTGTTCCACAGGCAGGGACATCACATTGGGCAATTTTTTTTTTGCAACAAATTTCTCTACAGAATTATCTGCATCAACACTGAAAGGGAAGGCAAGATTTCCGTGTGCTCAAAAGCATCCTGCCAGCGAGAGCATCCCGCAAGAAGGGGGAGTTCACTGCAGCAGCGCTCCGGGGTCTGCGACACTCAGATTTTGGGAAGGGGTGGTGCTGGCACAGCCTGTGCCAGGTGCCTGGTGCTGCTGGCATGGGAGAAGGGTGTGAGGAAGGTGATGGCTGGGGACGAAGGCAGGGCTGCACCCCCCAGAGAGCACTCGGCTGGGCTGAGCTGAGATCAGTCTCCATGCAGAGCTTCCTTCAGTGGGACTGATGGCTCTGCAGGAAACAGAAACTTTTCTTTCCCTGGCCCATGGATTTGCCACCCCCCTTTGGATTAACACGAAATTCTCTGTTCTGCTTGCAACCTGCTGCTGCTAAAGTTTTTGAACTTCTTATGACATGAGGAATTTTGGATGGAGATTGGTGGACACGGGATGCTGGAAAGGAGCTGAAGTGAAAATGACGATGGGAGAGCAGGAATGCACAATTAACGCCACGGAAGGATGGAATTAGAGCAGCCAGGAGGGGGAGGAAGTGTTCTTTACTAGGGGAAGGAGACGGAGGAGCACTCAGTGTCTGAGCCCAGCACAGTGGGAGCAGCAGGACCGGCGGGGCCGAGGGCTGAGCTGCTCCGGCTCAGGGGTCAGAATCACCGACCATCAGCTCCCCAGGGCCGCCACCATCCCACTGCTCAGACAAGCACGAACCTCCCCTGGTCCCACTCCTGCACGCTGGGATCCTGCTCGGCTGCTGCAGGGCTGTCACTGCTCAGCCCCTGTTCTTGGGTGACATGTCAAAGGACAGGTCCCAGTGCAGCAGCCCAGACCTCACAGTACAGTCCTGGGACTTGAGAGACCCTCAGAAACCTGGACAGCCTTAGAATCAGAGAATATGCTGGGTTGAAAGGGACCCATGACTCATTGATCCAACTCGTGGCCCTGAACAGTGGTCCCACCCTGTGCCTGAGAGCATTCTCCAAACATTCCTGGAGCTCCAGCAGCCTCGGGGCCTTGCCCATTCCCTGGGGAGCCTGGGCAGTGCCAGCACTCTCTGGGGGAAGAACCTTTCCTGATCTCCAGCCTAAACCTCTCCTGACTCAGGTCCAGCCATTTCCTCGAGCCCTGTCACTGGTGATGGGAGTGAAGAGATGGGTACCTGCCCCTCCACTGCCCCTCGGGAGGAACCCCAGAATGGTTTGGGTTCCATCCCCCAGTCCATCCCCAGCCATGGGCAGGGACACCTTTCACTGCCCCGGGTTATTCCCAGCATAGCCGTGGTGCATTCCCAGACATCCCTTGGGTGCGTGTGACGGGCACGGGGACGCAGGGATCGCTCCTCTGGTTGCATTGCAAAGGGAAGGCAAAGCCCCCCTTGTCCCTCCACGTGCTGGGCTGCAGGTGCAGAGCAGGGCACAGGAAATGCAGGGCTCTACTTTGCACCTGCAGGAGGAACCAGCCTTGTTCCTTTGCAAATCTACCCCATAATGAGAAACATATGTCAGAGAACATGATTTTCCACAAACCAAGCATTTGCTGCACAGTTTATGGTTAAGTCTGTATGTAGTCACAGCTGCCATGGGAATTACGGGTTCCTTGATTTTCATAATTAAAAGGAGAGAGAAGGAAAGAGGGGGAAAGGAAGCAGGAGCCCAGAGAGGGGTTCTGTGGGCACTGCCCGCCTGGCGCAGTGGGAGGGAGAAATCCTCCCGCTGGAAATTCACTGAGATATTCCTTGTACTGGCAGGGTGTGCAGAAAACACCGTCTGCCTGGTTCAGTGGTTAATTAAATAAAAGATATTCCAAATAAAATAAAATAGATTCTGGGTTGGGGCTCTTGGGAAATCATTACTGACTCGTGACCTCTCTTAACCTGGATAAGGTTCAGGCAGGAGATGTCAAGGCGTGAAGCACGGCAAATACCCGTGAGCATGTACAATTACAGGTTTATTAAAGGGGAACAAGGGCCGCACGATAAATGGAAAAAATCTCTGACGGACAGCGGGAATCGGCGCTGCCAGGGAGAGCCGAAGCGGTTTGGGAAGGGGCTGTGCCCCCCCCAGTCCAGTTCCCGCTGGGACGAGCGTGTGGGAGCGCTCCGCCAGCGCCAGGGATGCGCTACCTGGGCACGGCAGAGCCCGCCACTCCCACAGCATTCCCGCAGTTACAGCTCCGCCTAATTAATAACGTTTCCATGAAGGGCATTTCCCTTGCATTGGGAAACAAGTGCAATCGCGCCGCCTGTATATCAACCCGAATACAAGTCACCTGGGGAATAAAGCAAAGATGTAATGGAGGAGCCGCTATTTATCACCCTGCCCAGGATCACCGAGCACGGCGCTGGCACGCGCGGCGCTCGCCCCGCTCTCCAGAACTTGCCTGGCTGCCGTCAGATACATTTTTTTTAAGGAAATAAAACACCCAACTACTTTCCAAAGACTCTTTGACTTTCAATCACAAGCACATTGCTTATTAGCAAGATGAATTTATAGGTAAAGTGCTCAGCTTTTACAATCACCCTTTTACAGGCAGATGCCATCAGGTTTGCATAAGTGGTGACATTAACCATCAGCTTCCAGTCGAAATCCAGGAGCGGAAATGTAAATAGCCGCTGGATTTTAATACGTAATTAGCGATGCCAAGGCTCAGTTACAACATTTAATTACCCAAACTGGGTCTGTTTCCCCACACCCCTCCCGAGGCGGAGCGCTCTGATCCGTGTGCCGCCGGCGGAGCCGCTGACCCGGAGCTCCGGAGCTCCGGCACGGCCGGGCTGCGCAGATTTGTGCAATTGGATAAAGAACCCGGGAGTCAAATCCTAAATCCTGTCTCTTTGCGGGGATTAGCCTGTTCTGCTCATTCACTGAGGTAGGAATTTTAGCTGTTCCTCTAGTCTTCCCGGCTGCATCCTGCGGGAAATCAGGCAGCATTTCTGCAGCTTGTGCGTGCCGGCAGCCGGCTCCGGCAGCGCTCCACAACAGGTACGTGCTGCTGCTGCTGCTGCTGCTGCTGCTGCTGCTGCTGCTGCTGCTGCTGCTACTGCTGCTGCTGCTGCTGCTGCTCGGGCACACGGCCCCAGCAAAAACATAGGAAAGCTGCACACATGGCTGCCCGCAGCCCGATTGCAGGGACATTAGCAAGTGCATTTTCCCTCCTTTAGGTAGAAATCCACCTGCCTTCCCTCCTCTGGCCACGTGCCTTAGAGTTCTATGAGATCTCCAGTGTCACTTCCCAAGGCTGCTGAGAGAGGAGGGAGAGGGGAGGAAAGCAAGGAATTAGACAAATAAAGGGCAAAGGGAGAAATGTTAGTTGATTTATGTGGAGCATCCTCAGGAGGAGTTCCACTCAGCTCCAGTGGCGAGAACGGTCGGCGCTGCAGGATTGGTTTTCGGGTTGCTAAAGGAGTTTTTCCTTGGATCCTTGCACCACTGCAGGCTGTAGGGATGATTATGGGGTTTGTGTGTGCATTCCCGTTGTTACTTCTACCACTGGAATGCTCTGTCCAGGCCGGAGCAGGATCGGGTCTGGGATACAACGGGGCATTTCAGCCTTTCTGCTGTGCCTGATTTTTCCCGTGGCAGACCCAGCTGGCACACACTCTGCAGGCTGGTGCTGCTCTTCCTAGGCCTCCAGGAGCTGAGCGTGGTCCTGGGGTGTCCTACAAAGTGGGAGAGAGGTACAGGTGTGCTGGGGAGCCCCTTGCACCCAGTGCTGCTGTCAGCGGGCCGTGACCCCTGACCCTTTGGAGCTGGGCCCCTCTCACCCACCAGGCTGGGCTGGGGGGCTCCCGTGGGGCATGGGCTGGATGGGAAAGAGAGGGACAGGAAAAGGGGCTCACCCAGCTGCTCTGCCACGGGATGGGGCTCAGGTGCTCTCAGGTGAGCTGTCAGCTGGACGCAGGTCTGGGCAGCCAGTCCAGGGTGCAGTCGGAGATGTGTCTGCACCAGTGCCCCCAGTAACTCACCAGAAGGGAATGGGAACGTTGCTACTTCTGTCTCTGACTCCATTTACCATTGAAGACTTTTATTTTTTGACTAGATGAGTGAAAAAGGTGTCATGAGCACGTCACAGAAAGTGGGGAGCTGGAAGCACAGCAGGGATAGAAGGGTTTGGAGCAAGGGGTGTCTGTTCCTCAGCCTGTGTGGCAGCGGAGCGGCGGCTCTGGGGCTGTAAACAACCGAGGGAGGAGGAGAAATTCGGCAGCGACGGCGAGAGGAGAACAGCGTGGTCTCTGCTGCCGCCGGGCTGAGGCTCTGCTCGTGTCCTGCCCGCGGCAGTCCGGGTCTGCTGCCTGGAAACCGATCCTGCCACTCCAGCAGCCGGGAGCTGAGCGGCCCTGGGCGCTCACTCCTGCTGATAGCACCTGATCAGAGGCCAGATATGGCTGTGCAAACACAGACAAAACTCTCTTGCATAAGAAACCCTTTTAAAAGTTGCCCCCCCATCCGAACCGGCGGTGGGAGGCGTTCATTGTGCCACACACATTAATTCAGCTGGCACATTACAATGTTAAACTAAATGACATTATTACAAAGCTGTGCTAAGAAGTGTTGACAGGTCCATATGGTAATTTTACAATGTATAATGAACACACAGACTCCTTTCTTGCAGAAATTTATAGTTCAAATCTATACCCAGGATATCCAGTTTTATTTCCAGAAACTTAAATTGACTTATTACGATGTAGTGAATGTATAAATTAGTTCCAGTAGTTAAACTGAAGCATTTCCCTACAGACTCAATTAGATTCATTAATCTACTGTGTAGACCTGTAAACGGTCCATTGTTCTTTTCCCCCCAAAATGTCAAAAACTATTTCTCTAACTATAAAATATTTCCTGCAAAAACTGTTTTAAATGGTAAGAATTATTTAAGATTAGGAACCCAGATCCACAAATTATTTCAGCGCCCTTGTTCTTCTTCAAAAGAAAAATAGGGTTCAGCCCTTGCTGGATAATTTAGTGGGACGGAGGCTGAATTTGCTCTCGTATTAAGCTGAAGAGCTACCACAAGCCAGATCTCTTCCACCCTCACTCCAGGGAATGCATCAGCTGGAATGGGCATCCCGTGTGCTTCTGGAACTGACTACGCCTTGGTGCAAATGTTTGTGTACAAGCAGATGCTGCTGGGGGCTGACTGCATCCACAGGGACCCACATCCTCAGAGACCAGTGCTGGCAATGCGCCCGTGGGCACCAGAACCTTCCACATTCCACAGGGACCTGGCCAGTGCCGGGGCTCTGCAAAAGTCCCTCTGTTTGTGGAGCAGAATGTGCTGTGCAGGTCAAAGAGACACTCCTGAAAACAGCACTTCCCTGGCACAAATCTGTGTTATTCACACCTGTGGGCACAGCTCCTGCTCCATGGTTTCTCCTTTTTGGTTCTGCTGAATAACAGCGCTGATTGCAGTGTGCTCTGAGGAAGGGACACGGAACCAGACCCAAGTGACCAGCAGTGTCCTTACACTGGTGAGGCCTCACGGAGCTGCTCAAGCTCTGTGGTGACAATGACGGGGCAGGCCGCTGCTCTTGACACTGGAGCTGGTGAGCTGGGAGGACTGGAGGGCTGGGGAAGGGCTGGAGCACCCACCCCAGTGTGCCCTGGCACCACACTCTGAGCACGCACGGGCTCACTCCCGTTTTGGAGCAGGCGCTGTTGCAGGCAGATTGTTGGTCTGAGTTTTCCTTAAAAAACCACAGCAGACACTGTGTTTCCACACGATCTTAAGAGTTCCCTTTCAGGGAGAGATTTCCTGAAAGGGAACCTGGCCTTGCTGTGCCCCCAGCTCAGGAAACAAACCTTCTCTTCCACATTGGAGGAAATCTGTGGCAACCTGTGTGTGCAGCTGCTGGATGGAGGCAGGACGTCCACGGGGCTCTGGAGCGTCCACGGTGGTCTGGGGGCTGCTGGGGGGGACCCCGGTGCCTGGCGGGGTGGCAAGGCACGAGTGTCCCCGAGAGTCAGGATTCCCAGCACGGCATTGCCAGCAGAGAATGCCCGCTTTGGCCAGCATGGGGACAGCTGGGACTCACACAGGGACGGTGCCATGGAGAGAGCAGGGCTCTGCAGGGGTTCCTGGGGACCCTGGTCCTGTTGGAATACCAGGCTCTTTCTTGCTCCAAGGTCAGGAGGAATAAAACTCAGGAGACGTTGAGGGTTAAATTCAGAAAGCCTGAAGTTTCCAGCCACCAGAGTTCCAACACTGCCCCTGTGCTGTCTCCAGCATTCCTGGTTCCAGATCTCAGGCAGATCTCCCAGGACAAAGCTCCTGCACCCCTGCAGCTCTTGCAAGCTTTGGGGATTTCGGGACTTTTCCCAACTCTCAAACTCTATTTACTTTTCCCAAACTCTCTATTTACTAGGATCAGAGTGGCCTGTTAATTAACCCGTGGCTCATTACCCCGGGGCTCACAGCTGCAGTCAGCACAGCTGAATTCCACGGGTGTGTTCTGTGGGACCAGGACCCTGCCTAAGCTCAGTCAGCACAGCTGAATTCCACGGGTGTGTTCTGTGGGACCAGGACCCTGCCCAGCCCCGGTGCCCAGCTCCTGCAGCCCCTCGGTGCTGGCACCCAGCAGCTGCTGGTGTTGGGCACCCAGGGCTCTGCCAGCACACAGAGCAGGGCAGCCTGGGGGACTTTGGTGTCCCCAGCCCCCCGCCCAGCGTGGCTGGTGAATGGTCATTGTGGTGAAAGTGGTGCCACCAGGGCACACAGAGCCACGGTGCCCCTTCCTCTCCAACTAAAGCTGTTCCTCCCTGGAAAGAGCTGGAGCTGCTGCTCTGAGTCACTCCCAGTATTCCTGTCACCGGTGCCGAAAGAAAGTGGGCATTGATGGAGAGCAGCCCGGCTGTTCAGGGTGGCCTCCTGACAGGCACAATGGGAAGATTGTGGCGGAAGAATTTCAAGCAAATAATCTGGAAAATATTTCAGATAAATGGGAGCACTGCAGCAGAGTTTTTGCTTGTTTGTTTTTGCCCCGGGAGCACCCAGGGTGGAGCAGGAGCAGCTGCTGGCAGGGCCTGTGGCTGCCTGGGAGCTGCCTGGCTCCGGGTGCAGGAATCACAGGCACAGCCCGGTGGGGACGGCTGCCAGGAGGGAAGGGTGCAAGGCCAGGGGCTGTTCTCCACCTGCGTGCCTGCAGGAGACCATGGTGACAGGCTCCAGGCTGATGGAATCAGAGAATCCCAGACTGGTTTTGGTCAGAAGGGACCTCAAATCTCATGCCCACCCCCTGCCATGGGCTGGGACTCTGCCCGTTAGACCAGGTCGCTCCAAGCCCTGGCCAGCCTGGCCTTGCACCTGCCAGGACCGGGACGTGCACAGCTCCCCGCTCTCCCAGCCCAAAGCAGCCCCCATCAGCAGGGTGCCTTCCCAGGCCCGCCGGGGAGGGGTCTGGAGCCTCTCCAGTCAGAGCCCCCGAACTTCGGCCACCCTCCTGCTGTGTACAAGTCACCTGAGCTGGCCAGGCCCTGGCGTCAGAGGCAGGACTTCATCACTGTCACCTTTGTGTCAGCAAACAGATCAAACGCTCCTAATATCTCCCCTAATGGCGTTCTGTTCGGCGGCGATCACACCGCGATAGGGTATTGGATACAGTTGTAAACCTTGAAGGAATAAGGGCTGCCTAAGAGAATAGCTTTTCCTAGCTTAACCACATTACAGCAGCGAGTGTAAATCACTTGTCAGTCGATGGCAAACGTACCGGTGTTATAATCGGAGGAGAAAAGGAATAAAGTGCAGATAATCTTTTTCGCCATTTTGCTGGCAGCGGCGGCGGCGGGAGACTGACAGCCCTTCGCTTGAGTGGCAGGTGTCCTTTGAAGCGCCTGTGAATCACTATCTGTGCAGACTGTTGAAATGCATATTTCCATCCTTATCGTGAAGGAATGGATGGGCAAGATAGGTGCTGTTAACATTGCAAATAGCTCCGGAATTATTCATTGTCAGCTCCGGGCGAAGAATAGGGGGAAAGTTTTATTATTCACCGCGCACAATAGCCGGATGCTTAATGATTCCCACTACCTTGGCAGGATTGTCTGCCGACTTCAGGCGCTTGCGGTGGGTGACACAGGTCTGGCCAAGTGTTAGAGCAAGATCATACAGCCCGGGCCCATTTTAATTTCTAATACATTAATCTTTCCCTCGCAGATGCACAATGAATATTCCGCAGCCCCTTGTTTGTCAGGAGCCGTCTGCCTTTCATCTATTCAGGAGGGTCCATTGACTCTGGAAGCGCGCTCAAAGGGCCGATCAGTCAATGACAAGGGCGGCACAAAGCGGGGGCGCCCCGCGGCCCGCGGACACGCCGACACCCGCTCCCGGGGGGCGCGGGGCCGCCGTGTCCCGCTCGCCGCGGGCCTTATCGCGGCCGCCCGATGTATCGCGGCCCCGCAGCCGCCGACCCGGCCCCGCAGAATTAAAATGGATTAAGTCGGCTTAGCGCTGCTCTACAAGCCAGCCGCGCGCACGGCGCCATTCAGGTTTAATTTTAATCCTTTGTCTCGGCCCGCTAATTACGATTGTTTTAAGTTCATTATCCCGACGCGCACATTGTAGCTGGCGGGATCCGCGCGCTTGTAAGCGCTGTCCTCACTTTTGCAGGTAGTGACCCTTGAATTGTTAAATGAGCCCGTGCCGGCGCCAAACAGCACACTCTGATCTGCGATTCGCTCTCGGCTCGCCAGCTTTTCCTCCCTAATTAATTAAGTGGCAGCCCCACAACGGCAGCGGGGACGAGGCCCACGGAAGCAGCCGGGGAGGGGGCGGGGTGGGGTCCCGGGACCCCCGGGAGCAGCTGAGGGTCGCGTTCACCCCGATGTCACAGCTCCCCAAGCAGCCTGCATCTGTCCCGGCACAAAGCTCAGCCCTGGGCTGAGGGGAGCGTTAGCTCGGATATTGGGAAAATTCCTTCAAGAAATTGTTTGTCCAGCCCTGGCACAGCCGCCCAGGGCAGGGGTGGAGTCCCCAGGCCTAGAGGCATCGAAAAGCTGTGTGAATGTGGCCCTTGGGGACACGGGGCAGTGGTGGCCTCGGCAGTGCTGGGGAATAGTTGCACTCGATGGTTTGAGGGGACTTTCCAACCTCAGCCATTCCGGGTTTCAAAGATCTCCCGCCAAGGCACCACCGCCCCTGGTCCCTCCTGCCCTGCCGGAAAACTGGAGACCCCCAGGCGAGGCCGAGAGCAGAGAGCACATCAACAACTCATCGGGCAGGGCACGCCCCTAGCCCCCTCAGGGATCCCCACCTTTCTCACAACACCGTCCACCAAAAAGTGACCCCATTAGCTCTGGCTTTAGGATATAATCAACCCCTGATTGTGGAACCCTTGGGCACCCCCACGGGCCATGGGGGCTGCAGAGGGGAGCTGCCACTTGTGCCAGCCAAAAATGAGCCCACTGCTGCTGGCACTCCTGCATTCTCTCCTCTCTCATTATAGGGGGACTCAAACCTTCAGCATCCTCCTGATTCTAATCTGTGCATGTTTAGGCCTAAAGATAACCCGTGGGGGTGAGAAGGTTAAATCTGGCTAGATCCGGCCGTGGAGAGGGACCGGGTGTGCAGATCCCTGGTTCCCAGAGCACGCCTACCCCGGGAGGAAAGCACTCCCGGGGGGGAAAGCATTCCCGGGGGGAAAGCACTCCCGGGGGGAAAGCATTCCCGGGGGGAAAGCACTCCCGGGAGGAAAGCACTCCCGGGAGGAAAGCACTCCCGGGGGGAAAGCATTCCCGGCTCTCCCGGAGCCCCAGCCCCCGTCCTGTGCCACAGCCCGGGGGCTGCAGCCCTGGCTGAGCTGCAGCAGGATCTGCTCCCCTCTGGAGACCCCATGGCTGTGGGGCTGACAGAGCCCGGGGAGGCACTGACCCCAAACCCTGCAGGGCTGTGCTCCTGCCCCCCTGTGACCCCAAACCCTGCAGGGCTGTGCTCCTGTCCCTCTGTGACCCCAAACCCTGCAGGGCTGTGCTCCTGCCCCCTGTGACCCCAAACCCTGCAGGGCTGTGCTCCTGCCCCTTGTGACCCCAAACCCTGCAGGGCTGTGCTCCTGTCCCTCTGTGACCCCAAACCCTGCAGGGCTGTGCTCCTGCCCCTCTGTGACCCCAAACCCTGCAGGGCTGTGCTCCTGTCCCTCTGTGACCCCAAACCCTGCAGGGCTGTGCTCCTGCCCCTCTGTGACCCCAAACCCTGCAGGGCTGTGCTCCTGTCCCTCTGTGACCCCAAACCCTGCAGGGCTGTGCTCCTGCCCCTCTGTGACCCCAAACCCTGCAGGGCTGTGCTCCTGTCCCTCTGTGACCCCAAACCCTGCAGGGCTGTGCTCCTGCCCCTCTGTGACCCCAAACCCTGCAGGGCTGTGCTCCTGTCCCTCTGTGACCCCAAACCCTGCAGGGCTGTGCTCCTGCCCCTCTGTGACCCCAAACCCTGCAGGGCTGTGCTCCTGTCCCTCTGTGACCCCAAACCCTGCAGGGCTGTGCTCCTGCCCCTCTCTGACCCCAAACCCTGCAGGGCTGTGCTCCTGTCCCTCTGTGACCCCAAACCCTGCAGGGCTTGGCCCCTGCCCCCTGTGACCCCAAACCCTGCAGGGCTGTGCTCCTGCCCCTCTCTGACCCCAAACCCTGCAGGGCTGTGCTCCTGCCCCTTGTGACCCCAAACCCTGCAGGGCTGTGCTCCTGCCCCTTGTGACCCCAAACCCTGCAGGGCTGTGCTCCTGCCCCCCTGTGCCCCCAGACCGGGCCGGTCCCTGCCCCCTGCCCGCGGCGCTGGGCTGGGCAGGGGCGGGCCCAGGCCGGCTGTGATCAGCCCCGGTGCCGAGCAGCGCTGCGGCTGGCCTGGGCTCTCAATAAAAGCTCATTAAGGAAAGATTATGAACATATAACAATACATTTTAAGTGCGCTGCAATGATCCATAAAATTGGTGTGGCTAATTAGCAGATCAAATCTCCATGAGAACTGGATCACTTTAATATCCTTGGGTAGTTTAATTCTGTAGGTATTTTACTATCCACACATGTTTAGTAAAATTAAATAACAGTATAAATGTTCAGTGGGATTAAAACAACAGTAAAATGAAACCAAACAAAATGAATTTATTTTGTTAATAGAATAACAGAGAATCCCAGTGTTGATATAACATTACACAAAATCTAGAGCAAACACAGCCTGAATCCCAGTCTCATTTCACATGTAATTAACCTTTCTCAATCAAGCTAAGCAGACCTGATACCTCCTCCACAGCGTCTGTGCACCCACGTCCCTGCCTGTGCCGCAGCTCAGGGCGGATTTTTCCCAGTGCTGGTGAGCACTGGTGCCAGTCCAGCCCCAGGCTGGCAGCGGTGGGATGGGGGCTGGGATGGGGGCTGGGACCCTCCCCTCTCCCTGCAGGCACCCTGAGCCCTGGATGCACCCGGCAGAGGCCAGGCAGGCAATGGTGGGAAAGGTCAGCACAGCTGGGAAGTTCTGGAGGAGTCCAGGTCCCCCAGTGGATACACTTTGCCTGGGGGAATCCAGGTTTTCCCCTTTTTATGGTTCTCCAAAAGAGCATCCAAAGATGCTCCTGCGGGGGGTGTGAATCTGCACCTTCGTGCAGCTCACAGAATCATTGAGGTCGGAAAAGTCCTCCAAGATCATCAACTCCAACCTTTAATTCCTTATAAAAAAACTCTCTCTGGATTGAGGCATCAAAAAGAACGAGAGCTGTTTTATATATATATATATATATATATACAATCTTTCCATCCACACTTCTGTTTCTAAACTGAAGTCTGAAGGCAGCCTCAGATCCAGCTTTATTTTAAATACATAATGCACTAATTTAATTGACAAGATAATCAGTCAGTTTAGGTACCGCACTCTTCTGTGTGAACTACTACTGTAAAAAATTTAGGAAATGTTCATAAATACAACACTGAAATTTAGCTGTGTTGTTCTGAGAAGTATATTGCATCCCAGAAAACATAGCAGAAGGGTCCTCTTGAAGCCTATAAGCAGGTCTCAAAAATTTCCTTTTTTTGTGTTCATCTAAGTTCCATCCATGTCAACACCTCAAAATCTTTTTTCTGCAAAATGGATTAATTCATGCATTTCATAAATGTAGGAACTCACTTAAATGAGCAAGTTACAGTGCTGAATTGCAGGCTTTAAAGTTTCCCATGTTGCCGGAACATTGTATTCATAATTCACCTTTTTTCAGGAAGCAGACAGATTATTGCTCCTTTTTTGAATCTTTTTGCTTATAGTCCCTTTGGGCTATGTCTTGCCATTCANCCAAGGGAGGGGATGGCATCCTGAGGGAGCTGGGCAGGCTGGGAGAGCTGGGTGTGCTCACCACACACCTGTGAGGCTGTGAGGCTGTGCCCTCACACCTCTGTGAACACCTCAGAGCCCCTTCAGCACCTAAAGAGACTCCTGGAGAAGGACTGGGGACAAGGCATGGAGGGACAGGACCCAGGGAATGGCTCCCAGTGCCAGAGGGCAGGGATGGGTGGGAGATTGGGAATGGGGAATTCCTGGCTGGGCTGGGATTGCCAGAGCAGCTGGGGCTGCCCTGGATCTCTGGCAGTGCCCAAGGCCAGGCTGGACACTGGGGCTGGAGCAGCCTGGGACAGTGGGAGGTGTCCCTGCCGTGGCAGGGGTGGGACAGGATGGCTTTCATGTCCCTTCCAACCCAAACCATTCTATGGTTCTATGATAATTTCGAGCAAGAATTACATTTTTATTCAATAGCTATGGGAAAACATTGAATAATGAGATAAAAATGAATGTCTCAGTCCTAAAAGGACATTAATCAACATATTAACTGTGTAGACAAACTGATTTGATGCTGTTACAGCTTAATTTGTCTCAAAATCATTATTTTTTATGTATTGCATAATGTACTTTAAAAGGCGCGCTGGAGTGATGGCATGTGGGCGCTGCAGCCCCACAGAACTGGTGCTGCGCTCCCTCTGCTCCGAGCTCACCATTCCAGGCGCCGTTCCCCCTTCCCAGGAGCAGCCCACGCAGGGTCCGCGCGCTGGGACGCAGCACTCGGGAGCCAGGCTGGGACAAGCCCGACACCTTCTGCTGTGTATCGCAGCCTCTCCAGAACGCTTCCTCCTTAGCATTCCCGTGTCTGAAGGCTCTGGATTAGCATATTCCACGTCTCCAGGCACAGCCGCTGGGTTTTGGCCGGGGCTGAGCGGGGCCGGCAGCCCCCGGCGCTGCCGGGCGAATGTCAGACGCCAGACGAGCTGGATGCCGGACAAAGAGCAGCAAATGCTGGCTGCGCCTCCGCCTTCCGCGAGACAATGATCCAGGAGACGCTGGGGGGCTGCTGGGACACAGGACGGGCAAAGCCCTGGAGGCAGTTTGGTGGAATTCTCATAAAGGAATAAAAGCTCAGTTAGTTTTTTCCCGTTTGCTCTGCCAGCACTCGGGGTCTTGGTTAAGGTGCTGCAAAACACATCCCAGGCGCTCCGCCCTGAGGAATTTCCCCCCCGGCGTTTGGTTCTCCCGTTCCGGTGGATGTTTGTGTCCATCTGACCTGGCAATCTGCACCCGGGGCTGTGACTCCCGTGCGGATGCCACATGCCAGCCTCAGGCCACCTCAAGGTGACAAGACGGTGATCGTCAATGTTTGGGCTCCATGATCTTGGACATCTTTTCCAATTTAATGGTTCTGTGATTCTATACTGTGATTATCCTTATACCTAATTCCTATGCTTTTCTTTCTTTATACCTTTTCCTTTTCCTTTTCCTTTTCCTTTTCACTTTCCTCTTTTATTCGCTTTCACTTTCCTTCCTTATCCTTATCCTTGTCCTTGTCCTTGTTCTTGTCCTTGTCCTTGTCCTTATCCTTTTTTTACCCTTTTTTACTTTTTCCTTCCTTTTCCCTTTCCCCTTTTCCCTTTTCCCTTTCCCCTTTTCCCTTTTCCCTTTTCCTCTCCTTTTCCCAAGACACCAACAGAGGGCACAAGGTGTCCCGCAGAGGTGGCACGCAGAGGTGTCCCGCAGAGGTGGCACACAGAGGTGGCACACAGAGGTGTCCCGCAGAGGTGCTCTGGGGTGTGCCAGGAGCAGGACGGTGGCAGAGCCGA
>VZRH01002689.1:106887-116986 GCA_013397555.1 Urocynchramus pylzowi | reverse complement strand
ACCCATGCACAGTGGCCATGCACTGCAGCCATGCACCGCGGCCATGCACCGTGCCCATGCACTGCAGCCATGCACCGTGGCCATGCACCGCGGCCATGCACCGTGGCCATGCACCGTGGCCATGCACCGTGGCCATGCGCCGCCCGTGCCCAGCGGCGCCAGCCCACATTGCACGGGCAGGGTGGTGGATTCGGTGGGTATGAAGCAGGATCACCCTTGTTGTGAGGGAAAAGCCTTTCCTCCTTGTTGTGAGGGAAAAGCCTTTCCTTCCCGATGGCTGGCTCCGTGGGGGACGCAGGGCACACACGGACAGGCGCAGTGCTGCCTGAGCTCTGCCGCAGCACCGCGGCCATGCACCGTGGCCATGCACCGTGGCCATGCACCGTGGCCATGCGCCGCCCGTGCCCAGCGGCGCCAGCCCACATTGCACGGGCAGGGTGGTGGATTCGGTGGGTATGAAGCAGGATCACCCTTGTTGTGAGGGAAAAGCCTTTCCTCCTTGTTGTGAGGGAAAAGCCTTTCCTTCCCGATGGCTGGCTCCGTGGGGGACGCAGGGCACACACGGACAGGCGCAGTGCTGCCTGAGCTCTGCCGCACTGCCCCCTTTGGATGTGCAGCTGCCCCCTTTGGATGTGCAGCTGCCCCCTTTGGATGTGCAGCTGCCCCGTTTGGATGTGCAGCTGCCCCGTTTGGATGCAGCCATGCTCCAGCAGTTCTCATTCCCCGCTAGCCAGCACTGCTGGACAGGCAGTGTGATTGATATCTGTTGGTGAATCGTTCTTCCTTAGCAATGTCCAGCTGGCATTCGGCTGGGGGCAGAGGTGCCAGCCGGGAGGATGCTCCGGCACCTTCAGAAATCTCCAGGGCCTCCGCAAGCATCACATGCCTTTGGGGGTGACAAGAAAAGAATCCACCAGTGTTTTCACCAGGTTGAGGGTTTGGGGTTGCCTTGGGGTGGCCAGAGCCCTCTGGGAAGGAGCCACGTGCAGCTGCAGGTGGTCCTGGCACATCCTGGGGGGCAGCGGTGCTGGGCACAGCCCCGGGCCAGCCCAGTCCGAGGCCCCGTGCCCGAGCTGCTGGGGAACGAGGTTCCTGCCCAGGTTCCTACCTCTGCCTCAGGAGCAACCATGGAAAAGCAGGAGCAAATGGCCGGCAGGAGAGATCCCTCGTGAATTTTCCTATTGATTTTGCTGGGTTTGAATTACTTTCTTGCACCGAACAAACCCACCCACCCTCATTTGCACAGTGTGAGCCCATGAAGGGAATATTTGGAATAAAAGGCCTGAGCAGCCCTGCTGCAGCTCCAGGGATCCTGCTGAACAGAGTGCTGCTGCTCCTCTGTGCATCTTCAAGGGAAGGGATTCTGGATCCATTTAAACCCAACTGCTGTTTGACCAAGAAGAGATGTTGCATTATATCTCATCCTGCATATATCTCATCCTGATTTCCCTGAATTCCCATCCTTTCAGTGAAAAGCTGGCGGGAGTTTGATATTTATACACTGGCACTGCAGAGCATCTGAGCATAACTTCATGAAAGTGGCTCTGCCAGGGAAATCTTGACTGCAATTCCAGATGCAGGTCTTGGAGAGTCTCCTCAGAACCTTGGGTGAGGAGTGTGGGATGGGGCTGTGCCTTTATTGCCATGGCTCGTGGTGGAGAGGAGGGAGAGAGGGAGCTGGGAGCACAGGGAAGTGCAGCACAGGGAGTTCAGGGCTGCAGCCACCCCGGGACCCCTCCTGTGCTGCAGCCAGTGGTCACCTCTCATCCTCATCTCCTTTTGCTGGAGCAGCAAGGGCCCTTGGGGAGCTGCTTTTGGGGAATGAGGGAGCAGGACCCCTCCTCAACGACACCCTGCTAGAAAATACAGAGTAAATCACACCTGCCAGTGCTTCTCCTTCAAACAAAAATGAGCTGGAGCTGGAGTTGACTTAGGATATAGATCTCTATCCTCTCAGTCATTCGTGTGCTAGTTTTTCATAAACTTGGCTGCTTCTCGTTTGCCCTCTAATAATTCTCCGAAGGCTCATTTCCCCTGTATAACTCTGTGCAAACACAAAGTTGAGGAAAGGGTATTTAGACTCATCCTCCAGGAATGCTGTTGTTGAGGAAATGCTTGTTTACCTACGTCAGTAATTTCCAAGAATATAATGTGCATTTGAAGATCAAATGTGAAAACTCCAGCATTTGGATGAGGTTGAAGCTCCCGTGGAATTGCAGTCTGGCTGCTCCCAGGTGGCTCTTCACCCCAGATCATCAAAACCATGGGAAAGCAAGGGATTGCCAGCTCCAACAGTGGGAGCCCCTCCATTTGTGAAGCCTTTATGGCATTATTATTCATGAGTGAGAAGGGACCTGATAATTCTGTTATTAGGTGTTCCCTGGTAAGTGAAGATAAATGTGATCAACAGCAGGAGCCATTACATGTTCCCCACAATGTAAGTTACCTTGCTACAGATTTTTTTTTCTATATCTTTTCTTGTTTTTCATATTTGCAAGGAGGAAAATATTTGTAAAATTGCATAAATTTTTTTCAGAATGCATTTTCTAAGATTACAAAATAATAACTCGCTGATGAGATGCTTGGCACACATCACACTCTCCCATCTTTCCCTGCATGCAATCTTAGAATCCCAATCCCAGAGTGGTTGGGGTTGGAAGGGACCTTAAAGCTCATCTTGTTCCACCCCTGACACGGGCAGGGACACCTTCCACTTGGCATTCCAGTTTGCAGAGATGGACAGCCTGGAGGAGAACATCCCCACCCTGGTGCCCCAGCACAGGGAAGCACCAGGTCAGGTGTAACTGGGTGGGCGGGAGCAAGGCAGAGGGAGACACCCCCAGTCCGGGATTCTGGGATTCTGGGATTCTGAGGTCACGATGGCAGGATCACTCCTGAATGCTCGGCTGGAGGCTGGGCCTGCGTGATTGATGCAGGAGGCAGGATGTGCTCCATGCCGTGCCCCTGCCGCCAGGCAGGCGCACAGAGCCGCAGGGGCAGCCCCCGGGGAGTGTGACAGGGACAGGAATGCGCAGGCTGCTGCCGGCAGGCAATCGATAAATCCTGCTCTGTGCTCAGCCAGGAGCAGCCCGGGCACTGCGAGGCCCCTGCAGGCAGTGCCAGGGGATGGCTGTGCCCCAGCACATCCCCCTGCTGCTGCGCTGCCTGTCCCCCTGTCCCCCTGTTTCCCTGCCACTCTGTCCCCTTGTCACCGTGTCCCCCTGTCCCCNCCCCCTGTCCCCTCGTGCCCCGTGGGCTCGGGCACAGGTGGCACCTTGGCTTGCACACCTGTGCAGGTGCTCGGTGCCAGGTGGGCGCTGCCCGGTGGCTCTGCAGGAGCCCTCTGTGGTGTGGGGCTGCAGAGGGGTCAGGAGGGTGCCTGGCACAGCCCCTCCCGTGCCCACCCTGCCTCTCTCAGCCTCCTGTGCCCCCAGGCATTTTGCCCAAGGCCCTGGCCATGCAGGTGCCCCGTCCCATGGCAGCTGCCGTGTCCCCTGGGGCTGTGGGGGCCACCTGCAGACCCCATGGGGCTCCCTCCCCGCGGCCTGGCTGGCTGACCCTGTGGAGCGGGCTGGGGTCCCTGGTGCCACACACCAAGGTGCCCCTGCCCCGGAGAGGGAGGAGCAGGCACGGGCTGGACAGAGCAGCAGCTGCACTGGGGAGGAAAGTTTGTAAAGAAAGTACTGAACACAGACTTCCCGGGGTATCAGAAGGAAAATTTATGCATCGCCTTTGAGTTCAACTTCTCCATTAAAGCTTTTTCCCTATAATCTAGGGAGTTCTTATCTTGGTGACTTATGATGTTATGGAGGGGCTCATGCATGGAAAATGTCAATAGAAATAGTAACTCTAGAAGGGAAGGGCCTCCTAATTAGTCCCCATTTAGATTTTATGATGGCTTTGAGATCTGCTCATCCTGACAGTGCGCACTCTGGTTACATATTGTTCTAGCCTGAGGGAACCATAGGAAAATCCAGATTTATTGTACCTATCATACCAGCATATTTCATTTGCCATTATGAGCAGCCATCTCGCAATGATGCAGGAGTATTTATTACAGATTAAATTGTAGGACCTGGATGGTTTAGTGAGGTTCTTGAGGTATCATTTATGTCATTAACTGGCTCATTATCAGATCTGCAAATCTCAATTCCTTTTTTTGTGCCTTCTGTTTCCGTGCAGGGACCTGGGCTGGGCTCTGGCAGGTCCCAGGGTGTGTGTGAGGCCAGGGCACGCAGGAAGAGCATCCATGGGGTGCTCGAGCCAGGGCTGCTCCGGGTCCCTGGGGAATCACCAGCTCCACACGAGTGCCACCACACCTGCCCCGAGCGGTGTCACCCTCCACGCCCGCGTGTCCCCACACCCACCCTCTCCATTAAGCCACAGCTCAGAGAGGTGAAGCTGGGAAAGGCAATGGCAGGAGAGGAGGTAATTTAACTCTAATTATTTAACAAGTCTGTTCCAGGCGTAAGCTTATTACCAGCGGCGAAAGGATACGCTGGATTTTTTTCCTCTCTCTCTCTCTCTTTTATGCTTTATCTCTACTTGGAGAATTATTTGAAGAGGTTTAATCCAGCCTTGATTGTTGTTGTTAATGGGCAAGGAGAATGGGTTATTCCATGTGCTTGGCTGCTCGGCTCTCCAGAAAAGTCATGGGGAAAGGAGCTCTCAGGCACTGCCTGGCTCTTCGATTTAGTGATATTATTTGAATTTATTGTTCGATTCGACTCGCGTGTCCTGCCTTGTTGGTATTTGCCCTATTTACTCTCCTATATTGCTTTTTCATAAAACCAGGGGATGGCATTTAAGTTGTTGTGTTCTTTGGTATTAAAAGGCACTTGGAACAAGCCCGGGAGCACATCCTGGATTGTGGGGTTCAGGGCACGCTCTGCGGCAGAGCCTGCCCCACTCTTGGGTTGCTGAGATTAATTAATTCCTGTGGTGGCCAATATTTGTGGGGAAGAAAAAGCTTGGGAGGACAGAAATAATGCATAAAAATGCCATCTCTTCTTGGCCCTCGCTTCATGGCCAAAGGCTGTGGAGGGTGTTTGCAGCGGCTGGTTGCACCCCGGAGTTTCTTTTGTGGACGGGGAGGTTCTGGGGCTCTGTGCTGGCGGCAGTGTGAGGATGAACACAGGCAGTGCCCTGCCTGGGCTGTCCCTGAGCTCCACGGTGCCCCACGGCATTGCCCCCGTGGGGCAGCTGCAGGGGGACCGGGCAGGGAGGGAGAGCTGGGGGAGCCCAGCCCTGCCAGCCTGGCTCACCTCCAAATCAGGGGTGGGCACCCAAGTGTTCCCCTGAGAGCGGTGCCAGAGCCAGCCCAGGGAGGCTCCTGCGCTGGGCCCCTCCTGGGGGTCTCTCCCTGCCCCTGCTCAGCACACCCAGGGCCCCCCACGCTGCCCCCTCGCCCCAAGACCTTCCCCAAAACGCCTGAACATTCCCTGTGAGGACAGGCACACAGCCTCCACATAAATCCATAACACCTTTTGGAGATCTGTAAAAATTAATGCTTCCCAGTGCTTGGTGCTCTGCTCCTGATTTTAATTATTTTATTTATTTATTTTACTGAGCACTTTGTACCTGTCTTTGAACCAGAGCTGTCTGCTCCAGGGTTAAACTGTCACACCAGGCTGAAAATAGAAGGTGTGTGAGCACTTAGACTGCACTTTTCCTTGAAAACCATCAGGATCATGTAAGATTTAAAAATGTTCAAATGAGATGCTTCTCGCTCTAATTTACACACATCCCTTCCCTATTTATTTAATTCACATTGCATTTTCCTCTATCAGTCAAAAAAATAAGGGACATTTATAAACTAAAAGGAGAAGAATTGTTGGGTATTTATCTCAAACCAGTCTTCCAACACCTGCCTTCAGTGTGCACACCGGCTGAGGAAATCCTGCATGAGAACGGCCGCAGAAGCGGCAGTGCTTGTGTGTCCCCTCCGAAGGGATGTTTTCTGTTCTAGCAGCTCAGGGCCACCAGGAAACCCAGGTATTTTGGGAAACCTGCAGCTGCACCAGGGAGGAAAGCGCCGCTGAGCAGGATGGTTCGGACATTGTTTAGCTGTTCCTGTGACGGGTGTTTTAAATTGAAAATGGAGCGTAATTAATAAATATAAATAAAGGAACGCCTTTACCTGAGCTGATAGCAAATTACAGAGGATTTAGGACGGGAGGGGCCTCTCCCCAGGCTGGATAGCGCAGGTACCCCTGGATGAACAGGAATCTGCTCAAACCCGAGCTTTGTAAGGATGCCCTCGCCAGGTCTTTGCCGTATAATCTGAATATTGAGGCTGCTCGTTAATCTCCATTCCTGGTTTAGGCTGGGCTGGGCTGTTCCGGCAGCAGTGGCTGGGTTGCCGTAGGAACAAGGAATTCAAGTAAATATGCTCAGGAAGGAGAAATGTCTACTAATTAAATGTGAGTAGCACTGATAAAGGGCCAGGGCTGGGAAAAGGTAGAACATGATGGCCTTCCTTGTAGTTCCTTAGAAAATACGTTTATATCTATCTATCTATATGTAATCTATATCTATATCTATATCATCTACATCTATATCTGTATATATTTTATATATATGGATATTATTATAGAAATAATATAGAAAATACGTATGTATGTATGTATCTGTATACATAGAAAATATATATATATGGATAATAATATGGAAAATACATATCTATATATTTCTCTTTATAATATATATATGGATAACAATATAAAAATGCCTATATATGTATACATATAAAGAAATAGATATGTATAAAATATATATATGAGAGGTTTACAAGACTTATAAATGATGCATATACCTCTTTGTGGGGAGAACTACATACATTGAAGATGACAGCAACATTTTTATATGGAAGTGACACTTTATACCTTTTTTTTCCTTTTGAGGCTATAAATTCCGTAATCTTCTCTGAGCCCTTTTATGGCTTGCACAAGGCAGATGAAGGCATTCCCTGGCTCCGTGGGTGCTGGGGGCCCTGATCCACCCTCTCCAGCACCCACCTTGCGTGGCTGGGGGACACTTTTCATGGAAAGGGACCCCGTGCCCCACTTGGTGCCTCAGTTTATCCCGGGGGCAAATGGAATAATCAAACTTCTGATCTCCCACCTCTTCTTTGTTATCTCCTCAGCTGATCTCTTTCTTTATCCCAGGCAAGGACTATTTAATACTGCACCCATAAATCAAGCCCAGCTGGACCCCGCAGGCGCCGTTTGGTGCCAAGCACAGCTGCTGGGCAGGGATGCTGAGGTCCAGCATCTCCCAAAGAGTCCTTCCAAACCGTACGAACGGCAAACACGGGCAGTTAATGGCACATTGGTAAACAGTGATGGTGTTACAGGTGGGGAAACTGAGGCAGGAAAGGAGATGCAGATTTCGTGTAGAGCCGTGTACACGTGGCACCTGGGGACACGGGTTAGCGGTGAGCACGGGGGTGCTGGGTCAGAGCCTGGACTCAAGGGGCTCAGAGGGCTTTTCCAGCCCAAATGATTCCATGATTCTATGGAAAATCTCTAACACTGGCAAGTTGGCTTCCTTAGCTTCCCCTCCTGAATCCCAGGGACATCCTGGCCTTGCTGAGCACAGGAATCACAGCAAGGGGGGCATCGGGGCTGATTTTTGTCTGTGTCACCGGCGCCCCGCAGCCCCTCTGCAGCCACAGCCGTGCCCCGCGGGCCCAGGGGCTGCCAGAGCTCACACAACGGGAGGGTCGGTGCCAGAATCCTGCGGGAGCACCCCCGGCTCCCGAGGCAGCACGGGTTCCCCAAAGGCCGGGTTTTGCCGAATTCCTGCCAGCTGTGCAGCTGATGTTCCGCCCGCCGGGCAGCGGCTCCCGGCGGAGCAGGACGAGGTGTCTGCATCTGCATAAGCACGTGGACTCTGCACTCGTCTCATTCTCATTTTTAATTACAGTTCAAGGACTAAATCCATCTCAGTCAGGCTTGTGCTCAGCTGGGATAAATCCAGAAGGGTCCCAGATTTACAGCAGGGCGGGAAGAGCAGGGTGTGCCTGGTGTCCTGATGCTCCTGGGGGCTTTTACAATTCCTCCTGCTGCTGGTTTTTTACATTTGCCTTGGCTGCTACCCTTGGCCATGTCCCTGAGGGAACAGGGGTCTGGGCAGGGCTCAACGTGCTTCACTGGCCAGAGCAGCCCTGGGCTCTCTGCTGGCACCCCTGTAATGCTGTCACCCCTGTAGTGCTGGCACCCCTGTAATGCTGTCACCCCTGTAGTGCTGTCACCTTCTGTCCATCCCTGCCTTGGCTTCACCTGCCCCCACATGGGCTGAACCCAAAGCCCTGTGCTTGCCCTCTGGGCTGGGGGTGCCATGCTGGCCAGAGCAGGGGTGGTGATGTCAGGGCCACCCAGCCACCTCATCCTGGGGCCTGGCTGCCTGCTCCCCTCTTTTTCCCACTGGCCAGGGAAGGACCCGTGGGATGAGGAGCAGCAAGGTTGGGATGCTGCAGCTGTCTGCAAGAGCTGGTGGCCCCAGGCCCTGAGGAAGTGGCCGCCATCCCCCTCAGTGCTGGGATCAGTCCCTGCCTTGGCCCAGGGCCCAGCCCCGTGCTGCCCTTGGAGACAGGGCTGATCAGAGGAGCAGTGCTCAGCCCACAGAAGCGGTCAGAGGAGCGGCCATCGGCAAGGACTGACCCAGCTGCAGCTCCTTCCCCCTCTCCTGCCACCAGTGCCCCGCGGGGACAGGCCCTGGTGGGCAGCAGGACACCACAGCCTCCTGCCACGCCCTGTCCCTGCCGTGGGCACTCAGCACGGGCCCAGGCAGTATCCAGCGGATCCCCTCGGCATGGAAAAGTGCCTGGAAGAGAGACAGGCTGCTCTCAGTGCCCCCAGCCATTTACAATTTATATGTCCTTGTCAGACGGGGAGTTTGATAACTCTAATGTCATGTTTGTCCTTCACCCGGAGAAAATCCCCTTTAAAGATCACCAGCCCGGCTCTGTTGACAGGAACTGCGCAGGTCACGCCTTAACTTGTGCGGGATGGATCGTTCCAAAATGCAGATCTTTATCTTGACTGAAAAAGGAAGGAGAGAAAAGCCCCAAGTCCCTGTGATTCCCAGATGGGATGGGGCCCAGAGCAGTCTGGCTCTGGAGTGGAGCTGGGTGAACTTGGGGATGCAGCAGCCCCATGGTGCCAGAGCCTGGATGGCTCCTCCAGCAGAACCAGGGTGTGCTGGGCAGGATTTCTTTCCATTTCTTTCCATTTCTGAAATGTAAATATTTCCATGCCCTGCCTGGACGCTTCTGCTCATCCCTGGTCCTTTCATTTCCCAGGAATCCTTTACACACAGCTCCCAGAAAGCCATGTCAGAGGAGGAACAGATCCCTAGGGCCGACCCTGCGAGCAGCAGCACACCTGGGTTTGGTGGCATGCCCACCTCCTTCCCCATGAGCTGGCATCCAGGAGCCCTTCCCTGCCTGCCTGCAGCTCTGCCTGGCCCAGCCCTGCCCACAGCGTGGGGCTGGGGACACTGGGGACACTGGGGACACTGGGGACACTGGGGACACTGTGCTGGTGTGGCTGTGGTGGGCAGGAGCCGTGGCTCTCCTTATTATTATTAGCTTATTATTGCTTCTCTCTTGACATTCACGTGTCCTTGAACCACTCTGCTCTTGGCCACCGCTCTGTGCCTCCCTTTGGGAGCTGAACAGGGGCAGGGGCACAGGTGAGCCCCAGGTGTGCAGCTGCAGCTCCCCAGTCCCTCAGCGAGCCCGTGCTGAGGGCTGAGCGAGGAGAGGGCGATCCCGTGGGGATTTACAAACCAAACTCCAGTGTGCACGTCACACAGTGCACCAACGGGATTTCAAAGCTGGAGTCAGCCTTAAAAATAAGGCAGGACAAAGCACCCAGGAGGGCCTGACCCCGAGCTGTCCCCCTGGGAGGAGGAGGGGTGTGATGCTGGATTTGGGCACCCAGGGAGCGCAGGCTGTGCCCAGGGCACACGTGGGATTCCCGCTAATTTAAGGGGAATTACGTGAATTGTACTGCATGGGTTGACTATACTCCTGAGTATTGCAGTTATTATGTTTACCATCAATATTCATGAAGGTTCCTTAAAAAAAAAAAAA
>VZRH01002689.1:74515-94221 GCA_013397555.1 Urocynchramus pylzowi | reverse complement strand
TCAGCACGGTGGCAGTGCCGACAGCATGGTGGCAGTGCCATCAGCGCGGTGGCAGTGCCATCAGGACAGTGGCAGTGCCATCAGCGCGGTGCCAGTGCCATCAGGACAGTGGCAGTGCCAGCAGCGCGGTGGCAGTGCCATCAGGACGGTGGCAGTGCCATCGGCCTGGGGCGCGGGCAGCGCTGGCAGCGCAGGGTGCGGACCCTCGCGGTGCCCGCGCAGCCTGGGGTGCCGGTGCTCCCGCGGGCTCCCTTATCTGGGTCCGCACCGCTATCTCGGTCCGCTCCCCTATCTCGGTCCGCACCGCTATCTCGGTCCGCACCGCTATCNAGATATTAGAACTGGTTTTTAAAAGAAGGCACAGTATAGATATATCTGTTATGTGATATCTATATCCATCTCTATATCCATCTCTATCTCTATATATCTACATCTATATCTACATCATCTGTATCTCTGTATCTAATCTATCTATATCTATATCTATATCTATATCTATATCTATATCTATATCT
Organism: Urocynchramus pylzowi; assembly: GCA_013397555.1. Lineage (NCBI taxonomy): Eukaryota > Metazoa > Chordata > Aves > Passeriformes > Fringillidae > Urocynchramus > Urocynchramus pylzowi. The sequence continues at coordinate 93,706 of VZRH01002689.1, read as the reverse complement.
ATATCTATATCTATATCTATATCTACATTATCTACATCTATATCTATATCATCTATATCTATATCATCTATATCTAAATTACATATGTAATGCATATATGCATACACACACACACACACACACACATTTATTTATTTATTTATTTATTCATTAATTCATTCATTCATTCATTTACACTTTGTGTATATGGTCCAGTGGAAGGTGTCCCTGCCCATGGCAGGGGTCTGGAATAAGATGAGCTTTAAGGTCCCTCCCAAGCCAAACCATGCCATTCTTCTATGATTCTGTATATGTGTATGGCAGTGGGTGGTGTGGGGAGGACTCCCCTGCCCAAGTCCACCCATGGACCATTTCTGGAAGCCAAGAGCCATGGCAGGATGCTTAAATCACAGCTCTGTCAACGTGGCTGGGACAGGCATCTGGGTTGGATCCAGAGAGAGGCTTGTCATAAATACAACTGAAATAAGTTTTAAATATAGGTATATATGTATCTGTGTGTACACAAACCCACCCTCCCTTTTTTTCTTCTTTGTTTGTTGGAGAGCAAACCTCAAAGTGCCTTCAGTCAGTTGTGACTCAGCAGAATGGCCAGGAGAAAGCTGGGAGCACAGTCCTGAATCTGAAAGCTTGCTCTCTTTGGGGTTTGCTCCTTGCTGAGGCTTGTTGGGTTTTCATAAAATAGCTTACACTGCCCTGATGCTCCTAAAATAAGGCCATGAGAAGAATTCTCAAAAATGCTGATTTTCATACTAAATGATGGCATGAAAGATCAAAGCCCCCTTCCCAATGAGACTGACAGTTCCAGTGTGGTGGTGCCCTGGGACACCAGATTCCTGATGGTGGGACTGGCAAGTCCTGACTTTTATACAGGAGTCCTGTCCCATCCCATCCCATCCCATCCCATCCCATCCCATCCCATCCCATCCCATCCCATCCTTTGATGAAGGGGAAGAGGACACAGAAGCGGACCCCCGTGTTTCCTGTGGCAATGCTGGTTCCTCACCCTGACACAGGGCTGAGGTTTCCCCTTTCAGCTCCAGGTTTATTTTTTACAATGAAATTTGGGACGGAGGAACCAGACCCACGAGGGTTCTGGTCCCAGGGTGCAGGTGGGAGCGGTGTGTGCCCCCTGCATTCACAGAACAGACACTCACTGGAGCAAAATCAAATTCATCCGTCCTTGCTGAGCCTCGCGGGGCCGGATGGGCCTGGAGATGGGAAGGAGCGGGCTGGTGGCCATGAGCAGGGTGTGGGGTCACCACAGACACCAGGAACTGGTGGGGCCAGGACGAGATGGGTCTGTGGGGTCACCACAGACACCAGGAACTGGTGGGGCCAGGATGAGCTGGGCCTGTGGGGTCACCACAGACACCAGGAACTGGTGGGGTCAGGACGAGATGGGTCTGTGGGGTCACCACAGACACCAGGAACTGGTGGGGGCAGGATGAGCTGGTCCTGTGGGGTCACCACAGACACCAGGAACATGCCCCCACTGGAGGGGCCAGGACGAGGTGGGAAATGCCAGGACTGTCCCGCCCCAGTGCCAGCAGCAGCCAGAAGTGCCGCGGGTCCTGCCAAGCAGGAGAGGCCCCCAGGCAGCAGCACGGTGCAGAGCCCGGCCATCCCCTGGAGCTGCAGGGCTGGGAAGGAGCAGGAGAGGCACCCAGGCAGCAGCACGGTGCAGAGCCCGGCCATCCCCTGGAGCTGCAGGGCTGGGAAGGAGCAGGAGAGGCACCCAGGCAGCAGCACGGTGCAGAGCCCGGCCATCCCCTGGAGCTGCAGGGCTGGGAAGGAGCAGGACGGCCCCAGGATGTCCCCGCCGGGGATGTTCCGGGGATGTTCCGCCCCTCGGCCCCGCGCTCGCACAGGACGGGTTCCTGGTCTAACGGTGCTCTTGTTCGGTGCTGCTTCTTCACATCTGGTCGCCAAAGAGTCACTCTGTCACCCTGCAGCCTGCTAATGAGATCCCCCATTTAATTAATACCATAAGAATTTTAATTCTGACTGAATCAATTTAACGTGATGTGATTTTGTCAGCTCTATTCCCCAAGTAAAAAGTGAGCCTGATGCTTATTACATACATCATTTCACGGGCTCTGCATTCCCTGCTGACTTAAACAAATTCTAATTAAGACTAATTAAAGCATCATTTATGAAAGCGCTTGTGATAGCTATGCAAACATTCTGGGTGGGTATGCTTTGCATAATAATTATCCTAGTTAATATTAAGGCTAGGTCCTTGGCAATTAGGTCTTTGAAACAGAGAGTTATTCTGAATTTAGCCCTTTCCACTGTTAGCAATTAATAACAAAAAATAATGTGCTAAATTTATGTAGTGACTTCATTAACCGGATGCATTTAGAAGTTGTAGGTTTGTTTGCATTTTTAATTTTAGGCGTCATCTTTAAGCCAGGTGAGGATACTAAACCAAAGAAGGGGGTTTGCCTGGGAGGTCCTGAGGCCATGTCGGGAGGAGCTGTGGCTGCGTGTCCCTCCAGCTGCAGTGACACTCTGGCTGGGAATGTCCTGTCCCCCATGGACCTCCTCTCCTCCAGAGTCTGCTTACAAACCAGGAACTGGCAGGTTTAAAACATTTTGAAAGAAAGCAAGCATTAGTTCAATTTGTGTTTCCTAGGTTGGAGAGGTCTTCCAATTCCTGCAGCAGCAGGTGGAATTTGGGAGTGGAGCGATGGAGAGGTGAAGGGATGCAGGGCCATCGGGTCCACTGACCAAAGAGCATTTCCTTGGCTGGTGCTTGGCCCATAAAGTCAAATGCCTTCCCAGCCCTGTAGGAGCATCTGGCTGTGCTCCCCACGGGTACCACACTGCCACTGGGCAGAGGGCACGGGGTTGTGCAAGATTTTCCAAATATTCTACTTTTTCTCTGAAAGCAGAGAGTGGTCTGTGGTCTGAGGTGTGTGTAACAGCTCTGCTCCCTAAACCTGCCCTGGGGAAAAGAGATTGGTTGAACCTCCTGCTCTGGTGTGGGTCACAACTCCAACACACCTTCAGGAGGTGCTGTGGGGCCCAAGGTGACATTAAAAAACAGGATAAAAAACCTTTCCATGATCTCTCCAAACATTTTGGGTGTTTGAGACCAGAATTTGGTCAATGGGGTCTCGTTTTCTACAGAAATGTAGTGGGAAGGCTGTGGGAGGCAGCCCTGGCTTCCGAGCCACTTCTGTGGCACTTCTTCCATGCATGAGAGCTTGTGCACCCCTTCAAACACTTCGTCTTGATGCTGACTGACAGCAAAGTTCTGCCTGGCCTATAGCTTTATCCAAATTAAGGTGACATTTGGTACAGCCTTCTGATTCCTAATGAGAAGGGTTTATGCTCCTTGAGGTCAGCTGTCACTTAGACATGGCATAGAATCACAGAGTCAGAGAATTACAGGAGGGTTTGGGCTGGGAGAGACCTTAAAGCTCATCTCCCTCCATCCCCTGCCACGGGCAGGGACACCTCCCACTGGAGCAGGTTGCTCCAAGCCCTGTCCAACCTGACATCTTCCCAGGAGACCTGGTCAGGTGGGCTCTGGGTATCAATCTTGCTCTTCACCCCTATTTTCTTGAGAATTTTTTTTCTCTTCTTGGCTGTTATTTGTAGTTTGGAGAGTGAAGTGCACAAAAGCCACTCGGCTCAGCTGAGAGACTGCTCTGGAGCAGAAGGGCTTGGTGGGCACAGCTCTGCTCAGATAATCAGGAGGCAGGAGAGCTGCCAGCCCGGCAGCACAGCGGAAATTTGGGGATAGTGGTGGTTTAACACCATGAGAGGTGGAAACTGCTGTGCCTGTGGCTGCAGCTGTCCTCACACCAGGAGTGGGAAACGCTGTCCCGGGCTGGGCTCTGTCTGGAAGGAGAAGCAGCGGGGAAGCCCCAGAGAAGTGCGTGGCAGGGAAAGAAGAAGTGTCAGAAATGTCAGGAGTGCCCTCCCTGCCCTGGCTTTGGGGAAGCTGCTGCCTCGGCATCTCCCTCTGGCCAGGCCCGGGGTGTTCCCCTGCAGCGCCTGCAGCCAACACACCCAGCACATTCCGGGTACTGCTCGTGGCACGGGGAGTACCCGAGGCATTCCACAGCCATTCCACACAGAACCACGGAATGCTCGGGGCTGGAAAATCCCTCCAAGGCCATCGAGTCCCCCCAGCACAGCCAGGGCCACCACTGACCCCTGTCCTCAAGTGCCACATCCACACGGCTTTCACATCCCGCGGGGATGGGGACCCCAGTGTTTGGCCGGGCAATCTGACCGGAAATACATGCTGTATAAACAGAGGGCTATATCAATTTATGCTAATTTTGTCCGGGTAATTTTTCACAGCTTTTTGCTGTATTAGCTGTGGAGGTTGCACCGTGCGGCTCCCCGGCATTATGGGATTGACAGGCAGCTGGCGCAATAATAAACCCGCTGTTCCCATCCCTGCCCAGGGCTCGGGGAGGGATGGGAACAAGACAGATATCTACCCACTCACCATTTAACGTGTACTGCTCCTCGCTGAACATGCAGATGGCATGGCGGTCCCAGATTTCATTTGAGTTAATCTAATCCCTCCACTGCTCCCACTAGAAAGGAGGGCATTAGCAGCCATATGTCAACCAGATTTGTCAGATTATTCATTACAATTAATTGCTGTTCTCACTTAAGGCCTTTAAGGCTGTGAATTGCTCTGAATTCTATTGCAAACACAAAATTATGAGTAAAAGACTTTAGCCCTGTCATTCAAATTTCACGCTGACCTTTATCAGCTTTTGGCTTTTCCATGGGTGCTGGGCTGAAAGCTTTCTAATTGGGGCTCCATTTCCTCCCTGCTCCAGGTGCTCTGTCGGCCGGGCCAGCACCGCAGCCACTGCCACACCGAGAACTGCCGGGCAGAATTTAACTGCCAGCTCACAGCCATTAGGAGGGGAATGAAACCAGCTGGGTGTCATCATGACCCAACATACTAATTAAGCCTCTAAACACTGCAGGTTTTTAAGACAATTTTTGTCCTGGGCAGACTTTTTTGGAGCTGTGTTTCTCTTAGCTTTGTTTCATTAGCTAAACTCCTTCACAAGTTGTTTTATGGATCATCATTAGGTGAGATACTGGGGAGAAACTCCTGGCTGTGAGGGCCTGGCACAGCTCCAGGGCCCCGGCAGTCCAGGAGTGATGCTGCCCACAAAGGGCTCACACACATGGCTGGGAATGGCCTCTGACATTCCCGTTCCTCTGGGCTGCCTAAAGAAAGGCATTAAAACAGGAAAAGTAAACCTCAGTGTGGAAAAAGTCCAAAAATGTAAGTCCATAATTAATTTTCCAAGAGCTCTGCCCTGATTTACTCTCAGCAGCACCAGCACTCCCTGAGCCCACCACAGCATCCCCCTGCCTCCCTTTGGGCACCTCCTCAGAGTGGTGTGCTGATGACCAAACCCGTGGATTTGGGAGCTGGTAGGAAACCCTGCCTCTGGTTCTGGAGGTTCTGCTGCCTCAGGGAGGGAGGCTCTGGCATCCTGCACGGTGCTCCTGAGGGTGTCACTCTCTGAGATGCACAGCCATATGCATATGTATAGATTTTTATATATAAACACCCATTTATATATATACATACATATAGGTAAATGCCTCTGTGTGTGTATAAACATAATTTTAAATATATATATATAAAATATGTATTAATGAACAATTAGCAAAGAGATAATCTCACGATCTGCAAGTACTTTGTATTCCAGTCTGTTCTCCGTGTGAAGTGTTTGGATTCACAGTCTGCAATCTCACATCTCCTGCCAAAACATCAACCTGAATAATGTCTATTTACTTTTAAACCTTGCTGAGAGAGAGGAATTTACAATTCATGGGGCACACTGCCCGCCACAGCACCGTGTGAGTCGGGCAGGCACAGCCCAGCACGGCCCAGGGGAGGAACCAGGGCAGGGACAGGCAGGGGGAGGATGCAGGGATGGTGGGCAGGGGGTTGGCAGGGGGTCTGTCAGTCCTGGGCTGTGAATGTGGGGCTGCGTGTGGGATGCACTCAGGGTGTGTGCAGGATGCATTCAGGGTGTGTGCAGGATGCACGTGGAGCCCTGCAGCATGGCCTGGCAGGGATGCAGCAGTGCAGGAGGAGCTCTGTGTCTGGCCTGGTGAGGATGCAGGGATGCAGGAGGAGCTCTGTGTCTGGCCTGGTGAGGATGCAGGGATGCAGGAGGAGCTCTGTGCCATGGCCTGGTGAGGATGCAGGGATGCAGGAGGAGCTCTGTGCCACGGTGAGGATGCAGGGATGCAGGAGGAGCTCTGTGTCATGGTGAGGATGCAGGGATGCAGGAGGAGCTCTGTGCCACAGTGAGGATGCAGGGATGCAGGAGGAGCTCTGTGCCATGGCCTGGTGAGGATGCAGGGATGCAGGAGGAGCTCTGTGCCATGGCCTGGTGAGGATGCAGGGATGCAGGAGGAGCTCTGTGCCATGGCCTGGTGAGGATGCAGGGATGCAGGAGGAGCTCTGTGGCAGGGCCTGGTGCCTGGTGAGGATGCAGGGATGCACAGGGAGCTGCCCAGCACGTCCCAGGGATGAGGTGGGCAGACCCTCTGCCGTTGGCACACGGGCCCAGCCCCTTCCCAGCACAATATTGGCCAGCAGTGGCTGTTATTAAACATACAATATCCCCGCATGCAGTGACGGAAGAAATGATATAAAATTTCATATAGCCACCCTGGTGTATAAACAGGCTAAATCCCTACACATTTTCAGCCCTCAGCAGTCTAAAGGTTAAAGCCTGTCAGCTGGATTTCACAGATTCCAGGAAGGAATGGAGAAGTCACGCCAAGTCCTCATTGTACACCAGTGATCAAACATCTCCTCATTACACTTCAATATTGTTGCCTCTAAAGGTCACCATTGCTGAACATAATCACACAAAATCAAAACTGCAAACTTTATATATCATGGAGGTAGTAAATAGCTCGGAGGTTTATTTTCTGGTGCCTGAACAACATTCTGAGCCCATTTATAAATTCCTGGGTGCTGTGGCATGAACCGAGAGCATTTGCAGGGGCTAACAAAAGCTTCAATTAAATCAATTTCCTGTGAAAAATATTCAAAATAATTTATTAGGTCAGTGCCAACTGGTCTAATCAAGCAATTGTTCCTCAGCAACTTGAATTTGCATAATTAAAAAAGAATTTTGATTATTTAGAGAAACAGCAGATTTTTAAGAACATGATTTCTACATCAGATTCCTTGAAACACTTAATCCTTGATGCAGAGAGGATCCTGGAATTTATTGAGATGTTTCTAAGGTGTGCCATAAATCTTGGATCACTCCATTATTTTCCTATTCACTGGTTTTCCTGAGCATTCATTTAGCTCAGCAGAGCCTCAGCCCCAGCTCAGCCACAGGCTCCCTGGAAAACCATGTCTGCTCTGTTCACCTCAGAGAAAACACAAAAATTCAGACTTGGGAGGGATGGACACTTCTCCAAACTCAGGCCCAGTAAGACAGGAAAACTGATCCTGAAAAGAGAGACTGGCAGGTGCAGGGAGCAGTTTTGCAGGAGGATGGATTCACAGATGAAAAGGAAAATTTCTACCAGCCAAAATTATTTGACAACTACTTGCCAAATTCAGCTGAGGGCAAATACGAGAAAGGAGAAAACACACATCAGAAGGATTTCAGCTATTCCATGGATGGAATGTTCAGCCAGCCCCAAACAGAGATGTTTGTAGGTGAAGAAGAACCATCCAGTGAAAGCCCTGTGTGCTGGTTTCTCCATCCCCAGGCCCTTTCCCTGCTGGATGCTGCACCAGGATTGGAGAAGGGCAAGAGTCAGACCTGACCTGGCTGCTCAACTTCTGCCTCTACAAAGTCAGAGCTCAGAGGAGATGAAAAGGTCCATTAATAAGATTATTGCCATTAATTTTGGTATCTAAATCTGTGCCAACAGGTTTAGCTATCAGATATCTGAATTCTTGTGGCACAAGTGCCACAGGGATACTGCAATCCCCTCTGAAGTCCCAGATTTTTGCCTCTGCAGCCCACCTGCTCTGCCAGGCAGGCTCAGCCCCATTCCTGCCTGCACCGTGGGTTTGGTGTCCCAGCTGTGCTGCTGTCCCTTCAGCGTGCTCCAGCCACTGAGACCCCAGCTGGGCAGCTGTGCCTTTCTGGTGGCCAGGGAGATCACAGACAAGAGTGTGTCCATGTGGGATCGTGTAAACCAGCCCCATCTCCCTGCAGGCCAGGATGTGGGTCCCAGCAGTGTGTCTGTCCCTGGGCAGCCCAGCAGTGTGTCTGTCCCAGCAGTGTGTCTGNGCAGGCCAGGATGTGGGTCCCAGCAGTGTGTCTGTCCCTGGGCAGCCCAGCAGTGTGTCTGTCCCAGCAGTGTGTCTGTCCCAGCAGTGTGTCTGTCCCAGGGCAGCCAGGCCCTGTTCCCACCGTGAGAAATAGCCACTTACTTTTCTTAACCGAAATACATGATATTTGTCTGTTAATTGTGAGAGTCAATCATCACATCACACATCTGTCACAGCCGCAGTGTCCCCGGTACCTGCCCAGGGTGGGGCTGTGCCTCGCTGGGAGCTGTGCCTGCAGCCCGGGGTTTTGTGTCTGCTGGCTGAGTCACCCACGGGCAGCCCCTCGGAAGGCACAGCCCGGGCTCCTGCTGTCCCTGGGGCTGGCAATGCCCTGCCTGCAGCCCCGCCAATCCACTTGGCTCTGCTCCTGGCGAGGAGACCAGGCCAGCTGCGTGCAGGGGACCCTGCCCAGTGTCCCCGTGGCCGGGCACAGGGCCCGCAGGGCAGCGGGGCCGTGCCCGTGTCCCCCCTCAGCACTGGGCCATGCTGGGCTGCGCTAGGCNCGGCCTTGCCTCTCCCCCGCGCCTGGTTTGTGAGGCCCTGGGCAAGGCTGGGACCATGGCGGCGATGAGATACACAGCAATAAATGGCTCCTTTCAAAGGGAGCTGGAAACGCCACAGGGACCCAGCGGCTCCCAGCGGCTGCTCCACAGCCCGAGCAGGCCATCCCAGCACGGACGGAGCGCGGCCTAGCCAGTTGCGCATGGCTCTGCCGGGCCGGCACCCTTCATATGGAGCTTCTCCCAGCGCTGGGAAGACCTCAGAGATCACAGTCCAGCCTTCTCAAACCCCTCTGCCAATGTTCTCTGCAGAGGAGACTCAGCCCCACCGGGAGCTGCAGAGGCTTCCCTGGGGACCAGAGCCTGGCACTGCCAGCGCTGCAGCCCCTGGCTCCCATGCCGTGACCCCTCTGCAGGAGATGCCCTGACACTCTGATGCCCACCATGGCTCGAACCCTCTCTGCACTGAAAAATAGGTGATTTTTCTAATATTCCCCATGAAAGCTATGGGATGACCTGAAAAGTGTTACCTAATCCACACCAAGAGATGTGCACACAGATCTCACATTTCTCCAGGAAAGCTGTGCCCCTGCTGCTTTGATGTGCACAGGCTCGGAGCTGGTGTGCTGAGCTGTGCCACCGAGAGCTGCTCTGCACAACCTGATTTTGCTGCTTTTTACCATGACAAAGGGCTCGGATTCCTATGAATAAATCTGTAACTAGACCACACACGATTATTAGGCTCCATACCAATTGTCCCTCATTAATGATTCAGAGGAGCCATTAGCATTTTGAGGCAAACAAGGTGTACTTAGTTAGCGGGACACGACCCAGCTGTCATTAAATTATATCTATGATTAATGATCTTCAGAGGCAGAGCTCGGAGTCTGGGCAAGGGTGAAGGGACAGGGAGGGGGGTCACGGCTGGCAGGGGGATGCTGACGGAGCCCTCAGGTACAATCCTGGAATGGTTTGGGTTGGAAAAGCCCCCTGAGACCATGGAGCCCAGCTGTTCCCCCAGCACAAGGCCACCACTGCCCCATGATCCCAAAGTGCCACATCCACATGTGGATTTTAAATCCCTCCAGGGATGGGGACCCCACCCTGTCCTGGGCAGCTGTGCCAGGAATGGAGAGTCCTTCCATGAAGAATTTTCCCAACAGCCAACCTGAACATCTCCTGGCACAACCTGAGGCTTTTCCTCTTGCCCTCTCCTGTGCTACCCAGAAGCAGAGAGAATTTGTTTTATTTATAGAAAACCTGATACATCCTCAGCAACTGCAGATTGTGATCAAAAGTGGTTGAGAAAACACAGAGCCAAAGGCTGAAGCTGAGGGATGGGTGACAGCAGTGTCAGGGCAGGCACAGCCAACAGCTCAGGAAAAATAGTACAACATTTAGAGAGAAAACACTATTTTTGCTGCCAGATTTTAATTTAATTAGGGATTGTTTGGGTTTTGTTCTTTTGAATGCGGTTTGTTTATGGCTGTTGGTGGAGGAGTCTCAGTGCCATGGCAACATGCAGCAAACACACGGGAGAGGCTGGGAGCGCTTTGTCACGGGCTGTCACTCACCTGCCAAGGGAGGGGAAGGAGGTTCCAAACAGCAGAACGTGGAAAACTCTCAGAATAAACCCAGGCTGAAGCAGTGACAAGTTATCTGCACTCGCCACAACTTTCCACAGTACCAGTACGTAAATGTTGACAGGACAGAAGGGAATTAAATGAGGCTGTGGGAAGAGGGTTGAGTTTCCATCTGAATTTGTTTTATCATGATGCTGTGGCAAAATCAGATTATTCTATTTTTTCTTGTTGGGCAGATCTTGCAGACACTTTGCAATGCAATCAAGATTGTGTTTGACAAGAGTGCTCCAAAGTGTCTCCCCAGTGATTTGCCGTGGGAAAACAACCCTAAAATGCTGGGTTTCCTCTTTTTTATTTTTTTGGTTTGTGGGAGAGAGGATGCTCTGCGGGCTATGGAAACACAGGAGCTGAATGAGCACAGAAAGCAGGGAGGCATTGCTGGGGCTGGCTGGGACAGCAGGCGGGGGCAGGAGGGGACAGCGATGGGCTGGCAGCACCCAGCCAGCGAGGGACAGGGCTGGGGACACTCTGATCGTTTGTCCCTCCCTGCAGGCGGGAGCTCCCGGGGTGAGACTCAGCCTCGGCTGAGTTCAGGGTGCTGTGTCCTTCAGCCACCCCTCGGTGCTGGGGTGGCAGTGATGAGCGGAAGGAGGGGCTTTGGGAGCACCCCCAGCAATGGTTAGTTCTGTGCAGAGACTCCCTTTATATATTTTTCCCAGCTGTGTCCCCACTGTCCCAGTTTTCCAGCACAGCTGGCACAGCTCTGTGCTGCCTTGCACTCCTTTGTTTTTAAGAGAGAGCTGTGGTTCATTGTCACCTGTTCAAACACAATGTGACATCTTTGGGCGTGGCCACAGAGAAGGGGAAAACTTGCCATCAACTTCAGCAGATCAAAACCTTCATAACTAATGTATAGCTAATTACATTATTCACATTTGAGTCTTTATGAGTTGTCCCAAGAGGCAGGAGCTGTCGGGACACCCGGCTGGGGACACGGGGGTCGCACTGCCAGCACGGGGGAGGCCGTGGGTTGGTTCTTGGCACCACTGCCCTCATGTGAGTTTCTTAAAACCTGACCATCAGAAGTGGCCTTCCACAGGATTCCAGGATCACTGGGGCTGGAAAACTCTCCAAGGTCATCGAGTCCCAGCTGTGACCATTCCCCACCTTGTCCCCAGCCCAGAGCACTGCGTGCCACGTCCAGCCCTTCCTTGGACACTGCCAGGGTGGGGATTCCAAAGCTGCCTGGGCATTGTTCACCTCTGGGAACAGCTGCCTGTCTCTCCACCAGCAATATCCCTCAGGATGCTCTGCCTGTGGACACGCCCAAGGAGAGCAGCAGCTCCCAAAGTCTGGGCTCCTGGAGAGGGTTTCCTCTCTGCTGTCCCCTCAGGGTGGAGGAGCCACGGGGCTGGTGGAGGGCTGATGGAGAAGTGGGGACAGGGACGGGGAGGTCGTTGGTGTTGGTGGCAGTGCCGCGGGGTTTTCCTCTCGTCCCCAGGCCCAGCGTCAGTGGGGGGAAGTGAGAGCAGCGAGGCTGAAAAGGCAGAAGTGAACTTCATGTGACTGCAGCCAACAGCCTGGCTAAGGTGCCACCCTCTCACTGAGGCACGTGTGACAGTCACAGCCTGCTGACACAGGCCCCGGACAGGAGTAGAGCCTGGCACAGATGTGTCACAGCTGCCAGGGCACCGAGGCCTGGGAAACCTCAGGGTAAAAGTGACCAGCTCCTGCCCCCAGAGGCTGCCCATTCCTGGGCTGCAGCCTGAGACGAGATCACCCCTCACACGGCCCAGTCAGAGGGCTGCTGGGATTTGGGGTCACTTTTTGGCACCTCCTCGCCTCTTGCCCAAGACACGGAAGATGCTGCAGTGCAGAACCATCCAAAACTGCACTGCCACGGCAAATCCTCTGGGGCTGGTGCTGCCAGGCTCCCTGGCCCTGCAAATGGGTGAAGCTCCAGTCTCATCTCCAGTCTGCAGCCCCCCCAGCCCCCAGCCCAGCCCAGCATCAGGGCCTGTGTCCAAAATCCACCCAAAGTCCTTACGGATGTCAAGCACCAAGGGACTGTGCATCCCTAAGGATTCCTTTTGTAATGAAGCCCAGGTGCCATTTTCCTTCTACAAACCAGGACACCCCCATGTTTGTGCTGAAAGCAATAAATGCTGATTATTTGGTGAGGCAGGAGGCTGACAGGAGAGGCTCATGAGGCAGAGCAGAGCTGCCCCAGCTCCTCTGAGCCCGTGGTGATGCAGAGCCAGCCCAACAAGTGTTCAATACCAGGGCAGTGCTGGGAGGGTGAAGCCATCTCCAGAGCATGATCAGTTTTAAATTGAGCCCTCTACTCAAACCCCACAGGAAATGAGAGGGGTCACAGAGGCAGAGATTGCACCACTGTTATATTGCTTTAAAAGACAATCGAATTTCTCCGCCAGAAATTGCAGCGTTTTTTTGGAAGATGTCTTTGACAAAAGATGTCATAATTCGGGGCCGTGGCCCAGCCAGAGCCCCGAGCTGTGCTCGGCGTTCCCCGAGCGCGTGTGGAGCGCAGGATTTCACAGAGCAGGGGGCTGAGGGGGCATGCAAACTGCACTGGAGAGACCCCACAGGGCCAGGGGGTGTTCCTGCAGACCCCCCCAGGGCCATGGGGTGTTCCTGCAGACCCCCACAGGGCCATGGGGTGTTCCTGCAGACCCCCACAGGGCCAGGGGGTGTTCTCACCTGGCACACCGAGCCAGGGCATGCTGGGGTGCAGGGTGGGAGCCCTGGGCTCTCAGCACCCACCCACCCCTGTGGCACAGGCAGGCTGGGCACTGTGGGCAGCACCAAAGTCGTGTGCCAGGCTCCAGTGCCCCAGTCTCACTGGCAGAAATCCTGACCCACCCTCAATAACAAAACCAAGCATCTCCTCTCCTCGCCCCGAGCCCTCCCGGGGCACCCAGTGCTCCCTGGGGTTTGTCACAGCCCACTGGAATGCCAGGTGGGCCATGGGAACACCAGGTGGGCCATGGGAACACCAGATAGTCCATGGGAACACCAGCTGGGCCATGGGAACAGCACTTGGGCCATGGGAACAGGAAGCCCTGCAGCACCCAGGGCTCTGCCTCGCTCTGGGGCTGGGAGCAGAAACCCTGCAAACACCTCTGTGTCCTGCCACGGCCCAGGGAGCCTGGGGTGGGCTGGGGTGGGCTGGGGTGGGCTGGGGTGGGCTGGGAATGGGATGGGATGGGATGGGATGGGATGGGATGGGGTATGCTGGGATGGGATGGGAGCAGCAGCACTGACAGAGGGTGGGATGGCCACGCTGGGTTTGCTGCAGGGCCAGGGCAGCCTCTCTCAGCCCGTGACTTCTCATCATGATGCCTGTCCAACAACCCAAAGAACCCAGCCCAAAAACCACCCAGGCCAACCCCAAGCCAGCCTGACTGAGTTTATTCCAGCTCCATCCAGTCCCAAGCCACCCCCAAGCCAACCCCACTGCCTCCCAAACTCTCCTCACCTACCAGCCCATCATGCCCTGCGCTGGATTTCACCTGGTTTCTCTAGAAGCTGGAAAACCCTAAGAATAGTGGAGATTATACAAATCAAATTTAATTCTCCTACACACATCTTAGAAGTTTTACCTTTTTCTGCTGCCTGTAACATTTACTGTCTTGCTCAAATATCCAATTCTAGAAGTTTTGGTGCTTTATCCTGTTTTTAAAGAGGGTGCACCCCTGAAATCTTCCCTTGTATCAGGGCAGTATCACCTGCTAGGACTCGACAGCCTCCACCAGGACGGGTTCCAGCCCTGTGGAGGCAGTTCCTGGTGTTGCTGTTCTCTCTTCCCAGGTGTCAAAGGAGCCAGGGCAGTTTCTCAGGAGAGCTCAAGTTTTCACCTGTCTGTCCCAGCCAGCACAGAGGGGCCAACCCAAATGACAGCAAGGTCATGATCACCTCTGCTGGGCCAAAGCATTTGTACCTCCTCTGCAGTGACACAAAGCCTCAGATGCTCTGTGGGCTGAGAAGTTGTCTTTTACACTTGAAATGGTATTTTGTATTTCCATTTTTTCAGTAACTTATTAATTTGTGAGCTTAACAGGAGCGTGCCCCGGGCCAGGCATCTCAATTACATTGCATAAATATTTAACACTACCAGAAAACAATAATATTCTAACCCAAAAAATAACATTACAGAAATTAAACAATTGCTAAGTGACCACGGTGCTTTTTCATGAATCCCATCTACTTTATTAACCCGAGATAAGCCAAGGGAGCCAATTACAGTGCACTAAACTGTGCCGTCAGCTGCCTGGGAAAGGCCATTATGTTTTCAGCTTCTGTGTAGTTCAATGAGAATTAGAGTTAAATGTGTGTTTTGAATGCAATGGGTTATTACTATGAAGTTAATCATACCATTACTCTTTATTGTGGGGCTGTAGGAGTTTAAGGGGACGCTGAGAGGGCTCAGTGAGAGCAGCCTGGGCCAGCAGGGCCTGCACCGGGCTCACAGCACCCTCTGAAGTCTCCCCAAACTGTGTCACTTGTAGAATTTGCACTTGACTTCTGCAAACATTAAATGCTCTTGTGGCAGAGAACTAATTAAGAAATCGGGGCCACTGTTGCCGAGCTAATTCTGTTCGGGTTGACTGCATGTTCAAATCTGACTCTGGATGCTCATCTAATGTGTACTGTGACCAGCTATTGCGGTTGGATTAAGGTAATTACCTAGCTCAACACTTTTCTGAAACATTTTACAGTAATGGAATCCGAAGCTTTTATGTGCTCCTCCATCTTCTCTTCAGAGGATTGGGAGTGTGAAGCTGTGCTTGAGGACGGAAGAGCCAAAGCCCAGCTTATCACCAGCCTTCCAGGAGGCTTAGCTGGGCTCAGGCTCCTGATTCTGGGGCAGCAAATGGGGCACTGCAGTAAAAGGCTCTGGAAAGGAGGGGACAGCCGGGGGGGTCGGGCTCTGCTCCCAGGGAACAGGGACAGGAGGAGAGGGAACGGCCTCAGGCTGGCCCAGGGAGCTCAGGGTGGACACCAGCAGGAATTTCCCATGGAAAGGGTGCCCAGGCCTTGGCAGGGACTGCCCAGGGAGGTTTGGAGTGCCCATCCCTGGAGGTGTCCCAGGAATTCTGGAGGTGGCACTGAGGGCTCTGGGCTGGGGACAGGGGGGGGATGGGCCCTGCTAGGGCTCCATGGGCTGGGAGGGCTTTTCCAAACGAAATAATTTTGTGAATTTCACAGACCTTGGGAAGAGCCTGAGCATTGGCAGGAGAGAGGCCACCTGCTTTGGCTCAGGGAAACCAGTGACACTGGGACTCATGTTTTTCTGGGAAAAGTGCAGAATGGGGAATGCCTTGTGACAATGGCCACAGAAAGGCAAATCATCAGAAGCAAGAACCCAAACGCAAACGGAGGCAGTCACAGCGGAACACAGCAGATCTCTCCCGGGAGGAGGAGACCTTTGCTCTGTTGAAGAGAGATGGAAGGACAGCCACAGACCTTTCCATGCTCCACAGCCACCACACTCCATCAGCCGAGCCTGGGCTGCACCCCGAGCCCTCGCCCTCCCTGCCCAGCTGCTAACAAGGGCCATTTATGATGGTTCTCTCTGGGATGGGGCTGCCTCTACCTCGGGAAATTGGATTGCGCTTATTCCTCATTCGACACAAATTGGGCAATAACTTTCAGCCTCTACCCCCGAGCTGGACTGGAGGCAGCCACCTAGAACGGAGAGGGCCTCTGGAGCCCATTACCAGTCCCCGAGTGGCCCATCTGTGCCTGGCCGGGCTCGTGGGGCTCAGGGGTGCCCGCAGCCCTCAGGCCAGCCCCGGCAGGCGGCGCAGGGCCAGGAGCCGCAGCCACGGAGCTGCTGGTGCCTGCTGCATTCTAACCAGCGGAGCACAGCCCCCATGCTCCATCAGATGAGTCACACTCCTCACCTGCAGGCCCCGGGGAGGATCCCGCGGTGGGACAGCTGGGGGCTGTGCAGGGACGAGCTGAGGGGACAGGAGCTGACCCCTGGGTCCCCTCCACTCCGCGTGACGCTGTGACCCACCCCACGCGCTGGCTCTGCTCCTGGCACACACACGGTGGGCACAGGCTCTGCGGCAGGAGGCAGCAGTGCTCGCACGAACATCTCCAGGGGCAGCTCTCAGCCCTCGTCAGACGTCCCCACCAAACCTGATTTTAAAAGGATTTATTAAAAAATGCAGACTGGCACAGATTCCAAGAGAAACCAAAATCCCGCAGGGGACTGAGAGCCCTCAGCCAGTGCAGAACAAAAGGGTGACCAATAATGAGTGAAACCAGGTGGTCTGGGCCCTGTTCTTGGTCTTCACACAGCCATGACCACGAGGAGGGACATCAAGGCCAGGCTGGACGGGGCTGGGAGCAGCCTGGGACAGTGGAAGGTGTCCCTGCCATGGCAGGGGTGGCACTGGATGGGCCTTAAGGTTCCTTCCAGCCTAAACCAGTCTGGGGTTTTCTATGATCTTATAGATTCATCAATTTTTTATTCAATTTCCTTTCATTCTCTCTGACATTCTGTGATCAGAGAGAGGGTACAACTACAATTTAGCCCTTTGGTAGAATTTACCTCAGTGATTAAAATAACTGCATGGAATTAGCGCAATTCTAACATTGTTTTTTATCTCGAGTGGCAGAAAATCATTGCTTCTGGGATAATTCTTAACCTAACAGAGTGACCCCTATGAAATACATCCAAAAGTTTTATGATTTTCCCCCTTCATGATAATTTAATGTAGCCCAATTGTTTAATCTTAAACCGAGCACATTCCAAATAAAGTAATGCAGCTCACAACAAGACACTGCAGGAAATAATTAGGTTGCAAGTTGTGGAGGCTTTAATACGGTTGAAATTATATAACTATCTTTGCATTCCCTGTATGGTCCTATTAAATGCAGTCGGCATTGATGTCGGGAGCTGTCAGGAAGCAAAATGAAAAATAGTTTTAATAGCTGCTCTTTGACCTGTTTTATATTTTATGTCAATTATAACAGCACACAACCATGCATAATTATGAAGCATAGATGCATTAAAATGTACACATAATTTGTGTTCTTATGGCAACGGTTGCATTAGGATCTGGAAAACAAACGGATGACTTCCCATGGTGCATGGTCAGGATGTGGAACTGCTGGGGCCCTGTGGGTCTGCTCGCTCCGAGGGGGGGACCCAACCTCCCGAGGGACAAGCAGCTCCAGCAGGACACTGCCCAGCTGCCACCTGGCCAGCACTCACCCGGAGCAGTGAGTCAGGGGGAAACAAGAGGGGTTTTTCCTGAGTTCATTCTGAGCATTCCAGGACTCCCCATCCAACTCCATTCACCACGAGGGTTAATTACAAACTGCAGTCCCAGGCCTGTTTCTCTTGCTCATCTCTTTTCCTACGTGAAATATTTTTAAACCTCCTGAGCTGTGACACAGAGCAGGGGAGCCACTGAAAAAAGTTACCTAAGCAGAACAAATGTTTTGGCGATTCCTTTGGGCTGCTGGGATGAAGTTTGGTACGGGGTTGGTGTCAATGCTGTGTCCATCCCCTGCCAAGAGCTCTCCACCTCTGGGCTTTGGAGGAGTAGTAAGTGGTTTAATTTTTCAGGTGTTTTATTTTTATTTTTTAAATTGCTTTGTTATATTTGGGTATAAATCAGAGAAAATCTAAGGGAAATCACTAAATCAGTTCCTTTTCTTCTACCGAAAAAACAAAAAAAAACCCAAAGAAAGCCAAACCAAACCTCCAAGCCCCGAGCTGCCTTCTGCCAAAAGCTCACTCAGGTCTGGGAACTGATGGGATGAGTGCCTGGTGGAACGAGGGGGAATGAGAGGGGTTTCAAGATTCCTTCCAACCCAAATTATTCTGGGATTCTATGAAACACTTCTAAGGCTGATTCTGCAGATTTGCACAGCAGTGGCCATGCTGTGAAGCAGGAATCCCGGGCGGGCCGGTGTCCTTGTCCCCGCTCAGAGGGGAGCCGCTCTCCAGCCTGCCGGAGGCAGCTCCGGCGCTGGGCTCCGCGGAGCCCCGGGGCAGCAGGGCAGGGCGAGCGCCCCAACAGCCCGACCTGGCCCACCGGCCGAAGGAAAGGCTGTGCCCCGGTCTCCGGGGACAGGTGAGAGGGCAGCAGCGGGACGGGACACCTGGGCACAGAGCCGGCACGAAGGTGGCTCGCAGTGCTGCCCAGCCCGGTGCCCGCTGGGCGAGCTCCGCCTGGAAAATCCCGCGGGCCACGGGAGAGCGAGGGCTGCGCTCGCCCTCCTCATCCTCCTCTTGCATCGGAGCCCGGCCGGGAGGAGGCGGAGGCTGGGCAGGGCTGGCACCACGGCCCTGGCACGGCCTTCCTCCTGCGGCAGGGAGCCCTGGCCGGGCTGCTCGCAGCAGCTCCCGGCTGCCGGCGGTAGCGGGGCTGCGAGCGCAGCGCTCCGAGCGCCGCTCCGCTGCCACCCCGCCTTGTGCGCAGCAGGCTCCCGCTTCCCGCCGAGCCGCGCGGGCAAACCAACATCATAACGGCGGTGTTTATGGAAAAACGCTCGAGCACTGAAGCAGAAAGGGCTTAGCACTGATCAGACCTCTCTCCCACCTTTATTCTTCACTATCCACATTGAAATGCAAATACCAGCGCCGGGTTTCCACCAGCGTGCCACTCACAAATTGAAAAGCAGTTTTTATCTATGCAAATGTAAGCATGGTAATTGAAGTTAATCAATCAATGCTAGCTTTCACTAAAACCTTGAACATGATTGAATAAAGTAATTATCATTCAGCAGAAAATGATGAAGTTGTAGA
>VZRH01002689.1:52232-69428 GCA_013397555.1 Urocynchramus pylzowi | reverse complement strand
GGGCACGGGCGGGGACACTGCGGGGACATTGTGGGGACATGGACAGGGGCACGGACAGGGGCACCGCGGGTACAGCGGGACGGGCACTCCCGCCCTGAGGCAGGTCACGGCTCGTCCAGGGCACGGAGCTGTCCGAGCCGCACGGCCCCAGCCCCACGGTGGCCTTGTCCCCAACAGCTGCCATCAGCTCCCAGGTGACACGGGAAACACCCAGCTCGGGCCCGACGCTGGGATGTGAATACTGCCTTGGTATTCCCCATCACATTTCTAACCAGGGGCAATAAATCTGAATTTCTGACCGTTCTGGGGAGACACCACAGGAAGGAACCAGCCCCAGACTCCTGTGCCTTCCAGCAGCAAAGCCAGGAGCTTGACACGAGGCAATTCTAGTGCTGCAAAATATTTGGGATAAAGCTGATCACAGCAAACATTCTTTGCCTTATCACTTACATGCTGTGGATTAGGGGAAAATCCATAATCTCTGTGGCTCCCCTCCGGTCTGGCTCATTCCCACGTGGAGGGAGCTACTCGTACACAGCCCCTGCATCAGCACAGCCCCGTGGCAGCTGTGCAATATCCCTGCTACAAGTGTAAATTAACCCACAAAATAATCTGGAGATTATGAAGATTGTGCTCACACTGCTAAGGGCGCTGCTGACTCCCTGACTGGGAAAATGGATCTGCTCTGTTGGAACATCCATCAGCACGTGGCAGCCCGGGCTCACCTGCCAAGGAACACGACCCCCACGGACTGGGAAATGTCTGCTGTTCACTGGTGCTGATCTGGGTCGGGATCAAACCCTCCCGTGTGTGGGACTGCTCCCGGCCGGCACTGAAAACCCAGGAGGAAAATGCACAAATCAGCCTTCCTGATTCCAGCCCGAAGGGCAGGGCAGGACTCCCCACCTGCCACTGTCACCTCCCGGCTGTGCCGAGGGCTGCACTCACTCCTCACTTCCACTTCAGCACCGCTGAGCACTCAGTTCTGAGCCAAGGGGGGGGAAGGTGGGAAACCCGGGCTCTGCTCCCCAAACCCACCCATCTCACCTCCTCCTTCCCAGAGAAACTTCCCCAGGTATTTTTGCACCTGCCACAACAAACGGCCAGAGAAAGGAGCTTTTTCAGCCACTTTTATTGACTCATGCTTTCAGTCCTTACTGAGTTAAAAACAAGGCACATTAAATACATCCTCTTATTGCTCAATAAATGCATGCGGCTCATTCCAGATATCAAAGGTAATAAATAATGGCAAGAAAACACCAGGACAGTTATAAAAATGACAACCCAGCTTCAAACACAGCACTGAACAGCCCAGGCTGCAACAGGAACCTGACAACAGACCTAAGTGCCACGTGGAAACCTGCAGCGTGTCTGTACACGTATTTATACACACCCAGACGCTGCGTGGGTCCCCCCTCCCCACGGGGCCAGGTTATTTACAATACAAAATACCCACAGAAAATCCAGAAATCTTCACTTCACACACACAATCCCACTCCTGCTTTTGCATCCCAGGTCAGCACAGCAAGCCAGTGCCATCACAGAGCTCTTCCCACAGCACATCCCCATAAACAGAGCCAAGCAGCATTCCTGCAGCCAGAACCAGGGGATACACAAACACAGAGAGTTTTCCCTGTACTGCTGGGGGCACACGTGCAGCTGGCCCTGTCACTGCAGGCCTGGCTGCGCCGTGCAGGGGACCAGGGGGTGACACAAGTGCCGGAGACACGAAGCAAATCCACGTCCAGGGACACACACAGCCAGGAGAACCCACAGCCACATTCCAGATGCAAGATTAGCAAAACAAGAGAACAAAGAGCATACTTTGGGTACAACACAGAAATCCTGCTTTCCAGGTAAATTCAGGTTATTATTTTAACAATGCCAGTTAGAGAGCAGTGGAGAATTTCTCTTTAAACTGTACAAAAGCTGTTCAATAGTGAAAATATTTTTTCTTTACAAAAAACCTGTTCAACGTTGGAAATATTTTTTTTTCACGTGGCCTGGAAAAGGTCTCATGACTTTTACTTTGTTTCATTTCCCCTTCCACTTTTGTTAATAGTAGAATCCTGAACCCCTTCCCTCGCCCACTGAGCCAAAACTACTGTGTGTTATACATTCACTTCCCTCCATTCTGCAGGACGTGTGAAATCTGTTACTGTGCGTTTGGAACACAAACATTCCATCCTTCACCTGAACATTCTGGAACACAGCTCAAAAGGAAAAGCCTACAGGACCACAGGAACAAACCCCTTTGTTCACTGAAACATCCTTGTGGTGTCAGCTGTGCCAGCTCCCCCTTCCTCAGCCCCTGCTCGAAACACAAAGCCAGAACCTGGACAACATCTGCATCAAAAAATAAACTGAACATGCAAAAACCATCTGAACTGTTTTATAGGAACTCACTTTAGCTGAGTCTTACCCTTTCCTTCTGTATCTACTGTTTTTCAACACCTGAATGTTTAATTTTTTTTAAGGGCTCTGCTTCTGCAGCCAAACACAGCATGTGCACTCACTGTGCTACATCCCACCACTCCTCAGCATCTCCATTTGTGTCTGGAGCCATTTTCCCTGTTAAAACATCCAAGGAATCCTTGCTGTTCACTCCTGCCCTGTTGGGCACCTCTGATGGATGCTATTTTCCATCAGTGGACGTGGTGGTATCAGTTAAATACATCAAATTTTACTTCTGCAGAAATTCTGACCCCTGGGAAGCGAAGCCTGGTTTGAGGTGGAAATTGCTGTACTCAGGGAATACAGCAGATGCCAAATCCAGCAGAAAACCAGGTTCCCCTGCCTTGTTCTACATCAGGCAGGTACAGCAGTGCTGGAAACAGCTCCAGTGAGGGCTCCATGCTTTGGTTTTTCATTTAGCCTGCTGAAAACAGCCATTTTTTCCCTAGAAAAGTTAGTAGGATGCAAGACACAAGCTTTGTTTTTTTCACCGTGTTTGAGCATTTTCAAATTAACATTTAAGAATGTTGCGCTACCAAAACCTGCCCCATCCTACACAGCATCAGGGTTTGCCCCAAACTTGAAGCTCTTTTTAGCATACAACACCTTTTGCCTTCATTTCACTGCACAAAGCACCACCTGCAGACAATGCCATTTATTAGAGGCAGTTTATTTGTGTTAACAGGGGAGAAGGGAAGCTGTGCCCGGCTTTCAGCTACATTATTACCTCGGGTGATTAATCCAGGTGTCTTGTTTTCCAGCTGGAATTTCTGAGTGGCCAAGTGCTGGCACCACTGGAATAACAGGGCAAACCTACCAGCCACAGCAGGCTCAGGACAGCTCTCAGCACCCCCAGCCCCGGCAAGTGCTGGGTTTGCTGCTCTGGGTTGCTGGCTCCGCTGCAGGACACAGCTTTCCCTCTCAGCTCCGTGGTGAAGAGGCAGAAGCAGCTTAGAGATTCTGTGTTGGCAGAACTGGGCGCGTTGAGGGCAGGGCTCACCTGAGCCCGGCCTGCTCCGAGGGTGACGGTGGTGGAACGCCCATGGCCGGGCAGGCCGAGCCCAGAGTGCCCAGAGCCCCGCAGCCCGCGCTCCGAGGCTGCCAGGACACCGCCAGGGCCGGGGACCGCCGGGGACAGGGACAGGGACAGGGCCACCACAGGCTTTGGGGAGAGCTGCCCCGGGGACAGGGGACAGGAGCCCCGCAGTGCCCGGGGATCCCCGCAGTGCTCGGGGGTCCCCGCAGTGCCCGGGGGTCCCTGCAGTGCCCGGGGGTCCCCGCAGTGCCCGGGGGTCCCTGCAGTGCCCGGGGGTCCCTGCAGTGCTCGGGGGTCCCCGCAGTGCCCGGGGGTCCCTGCAGTGCCCGGGGGTCCCCGCAGGTCCCGGGGTCCCGGGGCTCAGAGCCCCCCTCCGCTGCGGTCCACAGGGATGGCCTGGCGGCGCCGCAGGTTCTCCTCGGCGCTCTTCATCAGCACGGCCAGCCTGCTGCCCGACACACGGCCCTTCTGGATGGCACTCATCAGCTGGGGACACAGGGACAGCGTCACTCAGGGGCCGCCTGGATCCCCACCTGCAAGCCCCAGCTGCGGGCTCGAGGCCCGGCCCCGGGCTGGCTCACGTTCCCAGCAGGATCAGAGGCTGCTCTGGACAGCCCCGGCTGGCAGGAGGAGGGCAAGGACCAAACACATCCCCCTGGGAGCAGTGCAGACAGCCATCATCACTGGGGGCTCCTCCATGACATTTCAGGATGTGGGAAAAGCCAGAGGTTGCACAGGCTTTCTTTGGTTATTTTTAATATCTGAAGGATGCAGCTCACAGAGGATTCAGGATTTTTTTCCATTTAGGAAGAAATTGCTCCATATGAGGGTGGGGAGGCCCTGGCACAGGGTGCCCAGAGAAGCTGTGGCTGCCCCTGGATCCCTGGAATTGCCACAGGCCAGGTTGGGACAAGCTGATCTAGTGGAAGTTGCCCCTGACCCTGGCTTGAAGAGGAGCTTTAGGGTCCCTCCCAACCCACATCATGCAGGGATTTCATGATTCCTGATCCATCACTGATCCCAGACCTGCCCTTTTCCACCCACATGCCTTTCTCTGGAGAGACACTGTACTTGACTCCCACAATTCTTTCAAATCCAAATTCCCTTATAGACTTTTAAAACTAATTTGCCTTTAAGTCCTGGAAGCTGGACTCTGCTCTCTCCCAGTGAAAGCACACTAGTGCTAAGATTTTAGTTAATTCTTTTTTATCCCATGGATAAAGCCAGCATTAGAGCTGAAATTACCTGCAGCCAGCTCTGCAGAGAGTGCTGGGGAAGCAATTGGCACTTGCCAAATGCAATTTCTTACTCCCACTGACTGCAGGAATCCTTCAGATTCCTTCCCCCCATAGGAAAAGCTGCTCATTACACCTGCAGCTGAACCTGTGCAAACGTGGTGTGTCCTTCTCCCTGCCTCCCTCCCAATTCCAGAGCCACAGGGAGGAGGCCAGGCCTGTGCACAGACAGGGATCTCTCCTGTCTGCAGCAGAGGCACTGCCTCCTGCCCAGGCACCCTCCTGGGCCACCAGCCTGCCAGAGCTTGGGGCCAAGGGCTTTAGAGCAATGGGGTGGCCTTTAAGATCCCTTCCCCTCAAACCACTGGCATTCCATGATTCCTCCCGATGGAACATGGGGTGGAACACGCCTTTACATCCCAGCAGCAGTTCCAAGGCTCCCTGTCCGTCCTGCCCATCCCTCCACGGGCACCGAGCACCAGGGGCTGCCAGGGCCACTCTCTGCCAGCCCTCTGAGGCCCCTCAGCACTGTGCAGGTGGCCGAGGCTGGCCCTGCTCTGCTCCCACCTGCAAGCCAGCAGCCCCCAGGCACAACCTGCTCTATTTTCCAACACAAACCTCCACAAATATTTGCCCAGGGCTTGCACAAGTTCTGCGCTGAAACGCAATTACTTGAAAGTTTTCAGAAAGCAAACACTCAAGTATTGGGCACTGACTTAACAGATCCATTAAAAAATTAAACAAACATTTAATGTATTTTGTTCCTTCCATGGCAACCCCAGTTCATTTCAGTGGCACCTTCCTGCTTAGCACCGAGTGCTTCCCTGGAGCAGGGCAAGGCACAGGACAGGGCTCAGCCCTGCAGTGCTGGTGATGCCTCAGGTTCAGCTTTTCTATTTTTCAGGCTCTGTGCTGCTTTAGTGTGCAGCTCTGAGCTTCACACTAAGGGTTGGTGAGCTCTCTGCACAGAGCAGGGAGACAAAACAATTCCTGCTCCAGCTGGGCACCAAGGACAAATGATCCAAACCTCAGGCCCAAGAGCACAACCAAGGTGGGCTGGAGAGAGAAAAACAAGCAGGGTGGGACTGCCTGGGCTAAAGCTGGAATGGGACAATGAACTCCAAGGTGCAAATGGAGCAGAACTTGTCAAAGTGAGAGCCCCCGGGAGCGGCCGTGCATTTTGGGGCCATTTTGGGTCATCTTGGGTGCAGGCCTGGCTGGGCTCTGGTGCTGCCCAAGGTGTGTCCATGGAGGAGATCCTTTCCATAAATCCCTGCTTTATTCTGGAGCCCTGCCCAGCCTCTGCTCTAGGGCAGCCTTCTCAAGGCATCCCCATCACTGCTGCTCCGCACCCAGGCTGCTCAGGAGCCACAGAGTGACACAGGTTTGCACAAACAGCCCTGAAATACTCCTAAGCACTGCCTGGCCTTTGCATTCTGTGGGATGATGTAGGGCTGGCAATCCCTGGTGAGCCTGGTCAGCCTAGCAAAAACACCCCAGAATGCCCCCAAACCCCACAGAACAACAATTACTGGTTGTTTCAGCTCCCCAACCAATGTACCCAATCTAACCAAACTCCAGCTAGCTCAGCCCTGCAGAAAGGGCTGGGCTGCCCCAGTGAAAGGTTTCCAGTGGAGGTACCAGGGTGTCCCTTTCCAGCAGCCAGAACCCAGCTGGGCTGTTCTCTCCCATTTGAACAGAGCAGCAGAAACTCATAAAGCCATTGGTTCTCCTTCCCCCCTGGCTTGTTTGGTTTGGCTTTTCCCCTTCCCCCAAGTTCACTGCAGCTCCTCAGCTCAATTGCTGCATTTTAGGCAAATAAATACTCCTTTTTGCTAATGCTGGACACAACCTGTGAAAATTTTCTGCATTTAGATTCAACAATGCTGCTCTTATCCCCAGCTCATCTCCAGAGAGACAATTACCATTTCCTTTGCCTTGATCTTGTTTGTTTAACTTGACACAGTGAAGAAAGGGCTGACATTGACCAAAATCCCCAGCATTAATTTCTCTCCTGTTTGGCATTCATCATTGCCACCGGGCAGGGGAGACACGGCAGGCTCTGAAATACCACCCCAAAAAAGACTCCTCAAACACCAACCCAGCTGACAAACTGCATATGCCAAGAGAGCACCTTTGGGTTTGCTTGAAAGCCCCCCAAAAAGCAGATGAATGTAATTTTTTTCAGAGAGACTGGGATAATTTAGCCAATCCAGGAACTAAAATGGGTTATAGGGCCTGGGATGGGCTCTAACTACAAGCTCATTCTTTATAATATTCAGTTTATTATTTAGTTATGTAGTTTATTATCATTATGGTTATATTACCATTTACCATTATAAATATTCGGTTATTTAGTTGTTTATTATTCATTTTCTTAGTTTACTCATTTTTATAACAAGCCTTAAGAGCTGCGGATAATGTCAGTGCGCACACCTGTGCCATGCACCTTCCAAAGGACACCTGTATCACTTTAAATACATTTAAACAGCATTTCTGGGCTTAAAATGCCAAATTCAGGTCTGGACTAGGGCATACTTTGTAAATTGGACCTGTTCTTTGAGTCTGACTGGGAAAAAACCCCTGAATTTCCAAGCTGCTTCAGGATGGCCCCGTGTGCCCCATGTACCACCACCACCACAGGCAGCACTCCCCTGGTCTCCAGCCCAGCCCTAAGCAAGGGGAGAAGTTCCCCAGCTGTGTCTCTGCTGTTTAAAGACCAGCCTTTCCTGGGAGCCAAGGAAGCACGTACCTGCAGGAACTCGTCGAGCTCCACCTGCCCGTTTTTGTTGAGATCCACCTCGTTGAGGATCTCGTGGAGGGTGTTCTCGTCCATCTGCACGCTGATGCTCTGCACGGACAGGCACAGGAGGAGGGGGCTCAGCAGCCTGGGCCTCAGCCAGGTCACACCCCCAGAGGGAGTCAGGAGCACGGGGCAGCTCACCTGCAGCACACGCTGCACGTCCAGGATGGTTATGAAGCCCTTCTTGTCCTTGTCAAACATGCGGAACCGCTTCTTGTACCTGCGAGGGAGGGGCTGGCACCTCCGGGCTGCCACGGGCCGCAGGGGACAGCAGCACGGGCAGCCCTCCTGCCCACTCACCTCTCAATGTCTGAAGGCACCAGGCTGATCTCAGACCTGTCTGTCAATTGATCTGTTTTCACTTTGTAGCCCATTTCATAGTACAGGAATGTTTTAGCCGTTTCAAGCTGTTCCTACAATGAAAACACAAAACCTGAGTATCTGAGCAACAGCAAGTTCTCACACAAGTACTTATTTTTTATACTTTACTATTAGGTCCTTCCACTTAACCAGTACTTTTCTAAGGTCCCAAAATTAAGCACATGGCAGCTGAGAAGTATCAAAAAGTTAAACTTAGGCACTTTCTACTCTTGGAAAAAGGTATCCAGGCTAGTAAAGACCTCTAATTTCTGTGTAAATGCTTTCAGGAGCATCCACACCTTCAGTCACACACAGCCTGTCTGCCTCTTTCAGGAAGAAATGGCCTTTTTAGGCTAGGCCTACAACTTGTCATTTCTCTCCCACTTGATACATTAGTGTGATGATTCACTCAGCTGTCCAAAATCAGAAAAAAAATCAGGGAGCTCAACACGAGGCAGGCTCTTTATGGTTACAGGAGCTTCCTTTGCTGAGGCAGATCTGTTGAAAAGTGTCAGTAAAGAAAAAATAACTGACAGGAATAGGACAGCAATGCCAAGCCTGCTTTCATTCCTAAGGCTGGGGAGCAACAGGATAGAGATCTTCCCCTTCCCCTGCACCCCCTGGCCAACCCCAACCCATTTCACAGCCGTTTGATAAAGCCTTTAGAATGAAATGCACCAAGTGACTCATTCTGCCGGGAACAAAACATCACTTGTAGTCCTCTATTCAACCAACCGGGATCCTTAACAGGGAAACTGCTCAAGCAAAACAGAGCAGCTCTGGCTGACAAGGGCCCAGTGTACCTTCTTCTTCTGCTCGCACCAGTTGAGCTCCTTGGCCATGATGTCCACGATGCGGGGCAGGGCCTCGTCGGCAGCCTGCACGTTGAGGAAGGCCAGGCGGGTGCGCCGCGAGATGACGTCCACGGCGGTGCGGGCGTACTCCTTCACCCCGTACACCACCTGGGCAAGGGCAGCAGGGGAGCACCCAGAGCCCCACAGCCCGCTGGAGAGCTCCCTGCTGCTCGGAACGCTCTGCAGACCCCCCCGGGATCCAATGTGTGTACACAAAGCACAAAATAGGCGCTACACAGACATTTAATTGTGCATCAATATATCAATATGTGTGCATATCGATACACAAAGCGTGCTCCAGCTATAGGCACAGAAAAAATCTTGGCCTCCCCAAAGGAAAGGGCTCAAAGAGATGTCTCAGAGCCACCGACCTGCTCACCCTAGGGACAGAATCACAGAAGGTGACATGGTTTTCCCACATACCTCAGCTTCAATGTAAGGAAATTCAGACACCAGACGTTTCCCAACAATAGGCCACCTCTTCCCTGTCACCTGGGCTATTTTGGCCACCTCAAAAGCCTTGTCCCCGTAGGTGGAAGCCAGGTGCTGAGCCACCTGTGGAGAGGAAAACAAATCCAGCATGCTTTGAAAGCACACAAAAGACACATTTTCCTTGACCATTCCCTCATCCCCAGTGACAAACAGGCTGCCACGGGTGTTGGAGTTCACAGTGTGGGAGGAAGCTCTGTGCTGTGGGAGGCTGGACCAGCACTGCCCCGCCGTGCCTGTGCCACCAGGCCTGACAGCCCAGCTCTCCTGCCACACAGTGATCACGCTGCTGCACAGCTTTGGGGGCTCCAGGGACCACAGACCCAGCAAGTCAGAGAGTTTTTAGCAGGAAACAGTCAAGATATGGAGGAAGAAAAAGGGGAAGATGATGAACAATTACTAACTTCATTTCTGTCAGAACTATCTCTGCCCCAGCTCTGATCGGGCTCACCAGATCTTTGCCCAGGTTATGTTGGTGTTTGATTTAGGGGAAGACCGAACCCCTCCAACACGGAAGCCAGGACTCACCTCACTTTCCAGTCCATAGTCCTGGACCAGTCTGATGTAGAGCGTGGGGCTCCAGTCCTGGGCCCCCTCCAGCTGCAGCCCCATGGTTCTGCAGGAGCCTGCCTGCAGGTTGTGCTCGCGCACGGCCGCGTCGATGGTGTCCCGTGCCATGGCACGGTAGGTTGTCCACTTCCCACCTGGGGGAACAGTGCTCACCTCGTTACACGGGGAAAGCAGCAGGAATACAAGCTGTTACACCCTACAGACAGATCTATGTATCCCATGTATCACATGACTGGTGCCACTTGCTCCAAGCCAGTCCCGCTGCCACTGACCGAGCAGTTTGGTTAAAGGAGCAGTTTGCTTATAGGAGCAGAAGAAATCTTGTCCCACAGAACAAGATTTTTGCAGGAAACACCCTGGGGAGGCCCAGCAGCACTCCAGTTTAAGGAAGCCCCAGTACCTGCAATGGTGATGAGGCCGCTGTTGCTGATGGTCACCACGTGGTTCCGGGATATGGACTGGGTGTCCTTGGAGTCGGGGTTGGTCACCAGGGGCCGGATGCCACTCCAGGCTGCCAGCACATCTCCTCTTCTCACTGTGCAGAGCCACACTGAGGCACGGCCAGCCCGAGCCTAGGGGTGCCCAGCTCCCACTGGGCACTGCCAAGGGCTGCTGCACACCCTGCTCGGCCCTGAGCAACCCCCAGAGCTGGGGAGAGCCCCCCGAGCCGGGGGATAAGCTGGGCTGTGGAATCCCAGAACCAGCCATGTTGGAAAAGCCCTCCCAAGCCGTTGAGTCCAGCTGGTACCAATGCCCACCTTGTCACCAGCCCAGAGCACTGACTGCCATGTCTAGGTGTTCCTGGACAGCTCCAGGGATGGGCACTCCAAACCTGCCTGGGCAACTCCAGCCTGATCCCCCCTTTCCATGAAAATTCTTCCCAATGAACCTGAACAGCCCTTACATTACATTTTATAAACCAAAATAAAGTTTGCTACATGAGTGTAACGTTTCCTTTCAGATCTTCCAAGCTTTTCCTCTAGCTTGAAGGTTATTATTGCAAGATTTCCTCTTGACAAGCCATCTTTATCCACAGCCTTCACCCTGAGTGCAGTTACCAATCTGCTTTGTACTGAAGTCTTCAGAACATGTTTTTAATACAACTTTCAAATGACCGATAATTGAAAAATCACTAAAAGGGTGTAAAAAACATCCCCCAAAGAACACGGAATAGATTTCCGAAATCAATGCGCTCTGCCAGCGTGTTCAACCTGCCAAAATGAAGTGTTAATCACAGACACAAGACCCTGTATTAGGTTTATAAACTAATGAAACTACAGAAAGCAGCACGCGTGACGCTGTAATTAAGCAGCTGGAAGGTGTCCAAGCCTGTGGAAGCTGATAACCCTGGCACTGGCTCTGGCAGCAGAGGCAGGGCTGTCGAGGGGTGATATGGGCAGTGCCGTTGTTATTTCAGCTCCAGCCATCTATAAACAGTAATTGCACAGGAAAACCAGCACAGGCCCAGCTGGGCTGACCCAGAGGGACTGAACACTTCTGAACGTGCTGCTGGAAAATACACGGGAAACCAGGGAATGGCCTGGCTTGGGACAGACCTTACAGCTCATCCCATCCCACCCCTGCCATGGCAGGGACACCTTCCACTGTCCAGGCTGCTCCAAGCCCTGTCCAGCCTGGCCTGAGACACTGCCAGGGGTCCAGGGGCAGTCACAGCTGCTCTGGGCACCCTGTGCCAGGGCCTGCCCACCCTCACAGGAAGGATTTCTTCCCAATCTCCCATCTAACCTCTGTCCTATTCACATTCCCATCTCCCTCCCTGGTCTCCTGCACTTCCAACGCCAGCTGCTGCTCCAGACACCCAACAAGAGCTTTCCTGGACACTTTCAGAACCTCATACAACATGCAGACATCAATTCTCCCCCTCAGGAAACAAGGAATCGATCATTTCCCATCTCCAGACAGCAGGCTTTCCTAAACCTAAGTATGTTACAACATTCCTGCCTGAGTGCTTTTCAGACTTATTTTAATGCTGCAGCAGAAACGCAGCGGTACAAGTGCTTTCACAGAATAATTTAAATAAACCAAACCCTCACTCTGGAGGAAAGACAGGGAGTGGTGGAGTCACCCTCCCTGGAGGTGCCCAAAAACCCAGTGGCTGTGGCACGTGGGGACATGTGCTGGCAGTGGTGCGGGCTGATGGTGGGCTGGAGGGTCTGGAGCAGCAGCACTGCACAGCTCGTGCTGACACCTCAGCCCACTGGTGTCAGACAGCCAGATCCCAGGAGCCACAGCTTCAGGCAGCAGCACGTTCTGGCCCAGGCTGGAACGCCCCCAGCCCTTCCCAGGAGCGGCTCCCCGGGGTTACCTTCCACGTCCGCGCCCAGGTAGTTGCGCACTTCGCTCAGGATGAAGTTGATGTCCTCCTCGGTGGGGATGGGGTGGGAGGTGACATCCGTGGGGCTGTCCGTGGTCCCCGCGATCGTCATCTTCTCCCAGGGCAGGAAGAAGATCACCCTGCCATCGCTGGTGGCCGGGTCCAGCAGCCCCATGTTGTCAGGGCTGAAAGAGAGAACAGGGGGTGGCACCTGGGGGCTGTCCCTGCAGCCCCAGTGCCCAGGCAAGGACTGGCACACAACACCTGTTCCCAGGTAAAGGGGTTCATAAATCAACACATTATGGATTTCACGTCTGGCCAAGACACGGCTTTAAACAGATGTCCCAGAAGTTTGGGGAAACAAGGCCCGTGGATGTTTTTATGCCATAAAATCACAATGATTCCTCCAATCTGCCTCCACAATAAAGGTGGAGCAGGTGGGGTGAGGGGTGGCGACTGAGAGGCAGAACAAAGAAGAGAAATGAAGACATTTAAGGAATATCCTTGCAGTGACACTAAGCCTGAGTTTGTCACCACCTGCCACTTCAGCAGGAAGGAACACCCACAGACTCCCGAGGGATTTGGACCAAGGAACGTGCTCTGAGTGCTTCCAGCACTGCTCCTGAATGCAGAACTGTGCTTTGAGGAAAAAAAGGCAGAAGGGATACTCGGTGGATGCTGCTACTCAGGCATGTTTCATTACTTCTGCCAGTGCTACAACAGAATGATTCAGTACAAGGATGAAAAACTGCAGTGCTTTGGATAGATTTTAATTCACGTATCAGGTTTTTCTGGTGTAATGTAAGAAAGATATCCACGGGTATAAATTCACTACCTCCTCATGGCTTATTAAAAAGCTCTGCTTGTATTTCAGAAAACAAAAGGCTTTTATGAACACTTCAAAGTAAACAGCTTTTATGTAGGAAAACATTGAACTGCCCCTTTTTTCAATCATATTTTACTTCAAGGACTGATGCTGACTTTGATTTAAGGTGCTGCAACTCCCTTTACAAACATGTGCAGTCAGGTCAGGGCTCTGCAGGCTGTGCCCCTGCTCCTGAGATACAGGGAGCACACGGAAGGAGGGCAGGAGATGCAGATTTAGGTGGCAGTTATGGACTTCAGGGGGGAATCATTCAGTGGACTCAAAGCCTAAGGCAGGCAAAGACCTGCTTGGGTGGGATTCACCTATTCAAGCTGAATATTGCATTTCTAGGAAGTCTGAAGCGATTACTGAAGGAAGTTGGCAATATCTGGCAAGGCAGGGAGAGAGGCTGAGAATTTCATAGCTAGCATGTATATTAGACCCATTTTAGCTGATATTTATAGACAGCTTAGGCACACGGTGGCAGAGGTACAATCTAATAGGGGAAGTCAACACAGGTTTGGGAAAGGTAAATCACCTCAGACAAATGATTACTTTTTAAAATGAAAAAGCTGTTGATTTAGAGACAGAGGAAATCAGAGGTTTAATATATAGTATCAGAATTCAGAAACTTTATAGACATTTTCTTCAAAGTATGAATTTTTTTTTTATGTGATCTCATAAAACTGTTAAAAACAAGAAAGAGAAACAAGCAAAGACTTCCAAGTAAGTTTCCCCACAGCACCTCTGAAGTGTTTTAGATTGCACAGCAAGTGCTGAGAAAGGCTGGAACAGTTTTTCATATGCCAATTATTTACTGAATCACTGATACCAGCTATCCTGGGAAGCTCTCTCTCCATGCCCTTTGCCATG
Source organism: Urocynchramus pylzowi (assembly GCA_013397555.1). Taxonomy (NCBI): domain Eukaryota; kingdom Metazoa; phylum Chordata; class Aves; order Passeriformes; family Fringillidae; genus Urocynchramus; species Urocynchramus pylzowi. The sequence continues at coordinate 55,554 of VZRH01002689.1, read as the reverse complement.
CCCGTTCCAGCTTATTTAAATAACTAAAGAACCACCCAAACAAATGCAAAATAAGGTGTTTTGCATCAGAAAGAAGCATCTTAACACCCAAATACTGGCCTTCCTGAGGCCTCAGGAGTCATGCTGCTGCACACCAGGAACACCTCTGAAACAACACGGTTTTATGAGCAGGAATTCCACCATGGATGGGAGAAGGAGGTAAGAGCCATGTAGCCGTGGTGAGATTTCTCTTTAGAGATGGCTAAAACAGGCAAGTTGAGGACTGGAAACTCCAACATGAAGCATAAAGCAATGCCTTTACAGAGAAATGTAGAGGCAAAAGGTCTGGGAGATCCATGGAAGGTCTTGGATCCACAGAAGATCTCCAGCTGAAGAAGCGTTTGACCGAAGCACCACAAACACAGCTAAAGAACGATAAAAAGTGACTTTCCATAGAGAAGAAGTGAGGTGCAACAGGCAACTTTACCTGGAATGTGGAATGCAGAGCAGGGAGGAAAATTCCAGAAAGACAGATACATCTGAAATTGGTCAGAAGGGAGAGGAAAAAGCCTTGCCTCCACAGCCACATTCCAGGCAGGAAGCCTAATTAATGAGGGGAGGAATTCTGGGACTATTAATGAAGGACATCAATGAGTAAGAAATCCATGGGGAGTGAATGCATTAGGTTAACATTAGTTTTACAAAATCTTGACTATATTTATAACTAAAACCCTCTAGATGTTAAAAAAAAAAAATCATTTGTGTGACTGTGGGCCAAAATCCAGTAACACATTCAAAGGGCACACATGGACACAGTGAAATGCCAACCTTCCTGTGCTGAGCAGTGTTCCTTGGCACCACGAGAAGGAAGGCCTGATACAACCAAGATTAAATCCCACGAGTGTTTTCTATTCAGCAGACAGTTCCCTGCTTTCAGCTATCCCACTCCAAGGAAATTCAGTGCAGTGTTATCTTATCAGCTGTGCTGTGGAGGCAGTGTGTGGGCAGATACTATTTTCCAAGGAAAGTAATGCCCACATGCTGACATACACCAGGGAACATGGAGAACAAGAATTCTCCACACTTCCAATTAAAATTATTGGGTTATTATAGAATAAATAAATCAGAGCTCTCAAGCATATCCAGCCATCTTCTACTTTGAATTTACCAAGTGAGCCCAGGTTCTAAAGGTTTCCACGTTTTTGTGTAGGGCCATAAAGCTAATCACACCCATCCTTCTCCTGGCATATGAGGAAACTGGGATTACAGCCCATTTCTCCACATTTTTAGTACTTTAAAGCAGCTATCAGGTCATTTTACCATTTTTCATGGAGAAAGATACAAAAATGAAAAAAAAAAACAAAAAACCAGAAGAGAAAGCAGGGGTGATTTTACACCAGGCCAAAAATGCCTCAATTTTCCAGTGTGTGGTGGTGTCCTGTTGGGACAGCTCTGGCAGAAACACCCCCTGGTGCCCTGGAAGGCTGAATTCCCATTCTGAGCAGGGCTGTGGAAGGCATTACTGCAAGGGCACTGTATCAACACAACTGGGCTAAGTCCATAAAGGGGAATTTCCATTAGGATGCTAATGACTTCAGGAACCAAAGGTAATATTTGAGCTCCGACTGACAAAGCTGGCTCGGGAGAAGGGGATTTGGCTTTGCACAGCAAACAGGGAGAGGAGCAGCAGACTGCAGGGAGCAGAGTGCCACGGGAACCTCTCCTGGAACACGGAGGGCACGTCCTGTCCACCAAAACCCCCACGAGTGGGTGGGTGGGCCTGGGGCCACAGCTAATGTGGTTGTGCTACTCTGAGCTACTTCTATTGCCTGTGACAGTAATTATTATTACTGATTACCCTGCGCAACCTCTCACTTATTCTGTGCCTCTGCACTCCTGTTTTCTCTCAGAGAGCCACATTCTGGCAGAGTCCCTGCACAGGCAGTTTCATATGTAAAGGCAGGCAGTGGAACAAGATGATCTTTAAAGTCCCTTCCAACCCAGACCACGCTGTGATTCCCTGATTTAACAGGACAAGAGATTCTGTATGAAGGTGCAACCCCTCTGGAAGGTTTCACGTGCTCCTTGTTTCTCCGAGGGGGTGACCAAGGGGCAGCACGCTCAGCTCAAAGGCACCATTGAAACAGGTGCTTTCACACCTGGGGACGTGCTGCCTAAACGCCTTCTGCTTCAGCAGGCTCCTGCCTCGGGGAGCTCTAACTAAAACCCACACGGCTTCAGCCTGTTCTGAATAGATGAAATTGTTCTCCTCACCGGCACAGCGCCAGGATCCTCTTTGGAAAACACAAACAGGAATCAGACTCAAACTGTGCGCTGCGAGCTGCCGCAGAGCCAGCGGCGCGCCTCTCCGGGCTGATTGATTCAGCAGCAGCTGAGACGACAAACGCTGTCACACGGGCAGCAGGCTCCCCGTGCCTCACCTGTAATAACCAGGCATCACGATATGCACGCCTGCACTGGGCTGACAGATGTTGGGCACCTCCTGATCATCCATTTTGCGGACCGAGTCTGTGAAAGGTCCCGTGGCATTGATAACACACTTGGCTCTGACATCGAACTCCTTCCCTGCGAAAGAAAACAGTATCAATCACAGACACCATTTGTTTCCTGCTCACCGATGCTCTTTGTTATTCACCTCTCTATGAACTCAACCTACTGTAAAGTGTACCCTGAGTGTCTGAACACAACAGCTGGGACGGGTTCCAAAAATTAACTAAGTGTTCACCCAACACCAGATTTGAGAGAAAATGTTTTAGAGTGGAATTCCAGCTTATCGGTAAGGGCAGAAGAGAGGCAGGCGGGGTGGAAGTTGCTCAGCTTGAAATCTCTCAAGAAGAGAGATTTCAGTCTCAGCCCGCAGACTCGGTAAATGGGATTACTACTGTACAGCACGGAGCCTTTTACAATGTCATCTTTGCTTGACAGAAGGGCTGGGATAGAAGGCTCAGTCTGGCCTGCCAAAACACTGGGGTTTGAGTGAGAAATGTGACAGAAGCGGAAGCTGAGTGACACTAATGACACGGCCCAGAAAGATGGCTCCTGTGCTGGTTCAGGGTGTTTGCAGACAGCAGCGGCCCCGCTCCTCCTGCCCCTGTTATCCCAGGGTGTGACTGTCCCCTGCAGTGCACCCCCCCATAGACCACAATCACCTGTGAGCACGTCCCTGCAGCACACCCTGCAGACCCCACACACACACCCGGCAGACCCCCCAGACCCCACTCACCAGTGAGCACATCCCTGCAGCGCACACCCCACACACACCCCCCACACACACCCCACACACGCACCCCACACACACCACACACACACACCCCACACACAC
>VZRH01002689.1:17853-51310 GCA_013397555.1 Urocynchramus pylzowi | reverse complement strand
GTCCCACGGGCTGTGCCTGTCCCGTGCCTGTCCCACGGGCTGTGCCTGCCCCATGCCTGCCCCACAGGCTGTGCCTGCCCCATGGGCTGTGCCTGTCCCGTGCCTGCCCCACGGGCTGTGCCTGCCCCACACACATCGAGCCTCTTGCTGAGGGTCTGCGCCGCTGCACTGAGCTGCACACAAACCAGCCCTCCCTTTCCTTTATCATCCTGCCCTAACTCGGTACCCATATCCAGGATTTTGACAATACAACTGGTATTAACCAACAAGTCTGATTACCAAGTGAACACGACACTCGACATCCAAAACACCCCACAGAGAGAGACTGCTAAATTTAACGGGGTTTTTTCTGTATATTCCCTTGAACTTCCCAACATACAACATAAAAGCACCCAAAAAAGAGAAATAAGTGGACAAGAATTAATGAAGGATTCTTAACACATATCATTAAAGATTTATTACTGAAATTCCCTCGTTAAAGAAAACCAAGAGAGAGGTGGAGGGACTGTGAGGGGAAGATGATTAATTACTCTGAAATACTGGCTTCACCTGAGACTTTTCCTATTTATTATTGCACTGAAGTTGGAAGCCTGGATGCTGGCTGGAAAGAATTACTATACATTGAAGGGGCCAGGCTCTGTGTGTCCTGAATAATTAATTTCTGAGCAGGCTAAACTTCCTGAGGTTCACTTCCCCACCTGTTTGGACCACTCCTATCACAGACCATACTGATAAAGTGATAAATTTGTAATAGATACTGTAGGTGATTTATGTTGCCAGCATTCCCAGCATTTAGTATAAATGGTTTATGTAAAGTTTGGTCCTTCGGATTCTGCCTGCGCAAATCTCCAACCCCCGTGCAAATCATCTGTTCCCAGCTAAAAGGGCAAAGTTATAAAGATGGGATCAATGGCCTCGCAAGCACCACCTCCCCTCCCCAAACCCCTCATTCCAACCCAGCCCAGGCTGTGCCGTGCCATCCGTCTTCAGCTATGAGAAAAAAAGTTACACAAAGTGTACAGAAACGGCAGCATGATAAAGCACCGATGAAGAAACAAACAGTAACTCCAATTCCACTCAGCAAACAATGCCCAGAATCAGCTGCAACAACGGGAGAACAGCAAAACAACTGAGCAAGATGTCAGGAAAAGTTGGGGATGCTCCATCACACGAGATGCACGAGAGGGAAGAACCATCGGTCAGAGCTGGCAGGCAAAGCTCTCAGTAAGAGCACGGGCCCTGCTGCTGCTGCCGTGGCAGGGAGGGATAAATGACCTTATGAGGTTCACCTCAAAGCTGCCCAGTCTCAGGCAGGGTTGAGAGAAGGTACAGCTCGAGTGCAGAGGGAGCACTGGGTGAAAAAGGGACAAAGGACAGCGACAAGCTGTGGTGCAGCAGCTGCTTCCACATAACAACAGGGATTCCAGAGGAACCCAGTGCTCATGGAACGACTGGATGTGGCACTCGGTGCTCTGGGCTGGTTGATGAGGTGAGGTCACAGCTTGGACTCGATGCTCTTGGAGGGTTTTTCCAACATAAATGCTTCAGTGATTCTGTAATCCAGGAAACGCTTCCCTAGCCTGAAGCCAAGGGCTGTCAGGAGCTCATTGCTCTGGAGCCATGCCCCTTTACCTGGGGCTGAGCTGGGGCCAGCCTGACCCAGGCTCCGCAGGACTCGGCCGTGCCAGGCCACGCAGCAGCACCCCTCAGATAGGGCCCCCCAACCCAACCCCTGCCGTGCCATGGGCACCAGGGGACCTGTGCCCTCCCTGCAGAGGGATCCTGGGGCCAGGGGCGTTCAGACCCCCCAGTCTGCTCCTGCCAGCAGTGCCCCAGGTGGCACCGACACAAACCCCGCCGCCTGTGGTGCCCTGGTGTGGGGATTCATCACATTCAGCACGACCCCACCTCAGCCAATATTAGCTTTGGTCTACGGAGCCCTGACTGTTCAAATGTGGCGAGTTTGCCTCTTCCCAGATTTGTCACTTATTTGTCCAGAGCAAAAGCAATCTGGAGAAGCCAATCAGCAGAATAAATAATGTGGAAATGGGTAGCTTCTATAAAACCAAACTTGCAAGTAACAATTGTTTAGCAAGCCCCGAATCCAAAGGCTGCTAGGCATTTTGTTGAGCCTCCCAATGCTCCTAAACTCAGAGTGAGCTCAGGACACTCTCAGCACATGCCAGGATTTGGACCACTGTGCTCAAAACACCATTTTCCTCCTTTCTCTGAACCTCTCATCCATTTTCCCCTCATCATTATTCTGACGCAAGAACCCCCATGCTATTACTCACTCCTCAGCTGTCCAAAAGCAACTGAGTGCCATGGAATGCATTTGCAGGCAGAGGACTGGGAAATAACCAGTTCCTGATTAACTACACGGCCAGAAAAACACACTGGCTTCAGATTGATGTGACCTACAGTGTGGAGTCCTTGAGTATTTCATGCCATGAACAGCAGAGATCTGGAGAGGTCTGGATTTGAAAGGAATAAAGAGCGACTTCCCACCTTGGGAATTTATCATCTGTGGAGAACAACAGTGCAACAGTTTAGGAGAGATGGGGTCACAGGATAGTGGTTCTGCACTCAGGAACAGCTGGGTTTTGATTTTTTTTTTTAAGGCTGTCAACTGGCATGTGTGTGTTTTCCCTAGATAATGACATTAAAATCCTGCACTTGGACAGAGAATCAGAATATCCTGGACTGGGAGGGACGCACAGGGATCACCCAGTCCAACTCCCTGCCCTGCACAGACCCCCAACAATCCCACCCTGTCCCTGGCAGCGCTGTCCAAACACTTCTGGAGCTCTGGCAGCCTTGGGGCTGTGCCCATTCCCTGGGGAGCCTGGGCAGTGCCCAGCACCCTTCACCCAAAGGGGAAGCACCTTTTCCTCATCTCCAACCTAATCCCCTCCTGACACAGCTCCAGCCCTCCCCTCAGGTCCTGTCACTGCTCACAGAGAGCAGAGATGGGAGCTGCCCCTTGGCAGGGAGCTCCAGACCACAGTGATGATCTTTAACACTCTAGAGAGAAAGGGAAGGATAAAGCAAAGCCAAGGTTTTGCATCTCAACCTTTCTGACCTTGCAAACAACTGCCATTCTCCCCAGACAGAGAGATCCCCCCAACACCAGAGACAGGCACCCCCAAGCTTCATCTCCTCCAGCCCAGACGAGCAGTTTTATTACAAGCATTAAGCAGGAGCCCAGGAGCTGTTGTGCATATGGAAAGGGTTAGATCCCAGTTAGGCATGATAAAAAAAAAGCACTCCTGACACGAGCACCGCTGCACCTTCCCAGGGTGCCTGTTCAATGATTGCACTCCAAGAAACCCGAGGGGTGTGATCAAAGGCAAGGGAACCCCAGCTCCCAGGGAGGCTCTGGATTACCCCCCACAGCCATCCTTGCCCTGCACAGCAGCCACTGGGGCTCCAAAGCCAAACAGAACAGTGATCCCCCCTTGCTACCAGAGGTGGCCCCTCAGTGATCCTTTGGGGTTCCCCAAATACTTCAGCCAAAAAGTTATTTTCTAACAACAGAGTGGCTAAACCAAATTAATTTGGCATCCTTCTCCACAGGTGAGTATGCCCCTGAAGATCCCCTCTATCTCCTAAGTGTAGGCAACACAGTGCAAAGGTAACTGTGGCATTCCCCAAGAAGAGATGTTCACCAGTGCCCTGCCTGCAGAGGACTCTGCTGCTCCAGGGCTGGGTTTGAGCATTTGTCGCTTGCATGGTGGCTGCTGTCACCTGCTGCATCCCGACAGAAGGCAGCCACAGCTCAGCCTCCCTGAGCCAGCTGATGGAACATGCCGAGCTCTCCTGCAGCTCCTTGAGTAGTGCCTCTTGAAAATAGCAAGGAAAGCTGAAAGAATCATCCCTCCCTTATTTGTTGTTTTCACCTGCTGTAATATGGTGACAATGAAGAGAAACTTCCATTGTTACTAAGGGCAGTCAACCCAGCTTTTCCCAAAACACTGGCCTAAGTGCTTTCACCAAATTAACACTGAATCCTCTAAGAAACCCCTCAGTCCTGGAAGCCACACTGCAGAGCACATTTAGTGTGCAAAGACAGCTTGAGTAACTCTATCCCACACCACATTAAGCCCAACAGTGATGTCATTTGGTTTATAATTTCTTTTTTTTGTGTGATTTGGGAGAATTCTATTTTCACTCCTTATAGCAAATGCAGTATTTCTTCACATCCGAACAGACAGTGTTTCCGTTGGCACTCCCAGGATCCTCCCCCAGAGTGCACGCAGTGCACATTCGATTTCATTTTTATCAGAGCTGAGCCCCAGCCAGCAGGGAGTGGTAACAAAGCCCACGGACCAGAGAGATTTGTTTGGGACTGGTTCAGGAGCATTGTGTGAAAACCAGAGCATTAATGAGGCACTCTGGCAGTTCTGGTATGTTCTGTCCTGTGTCACTCTGACAACTACCCTGTCACACCAACTGACAGAATCACAGAGCCCCACCCAGGCTGGGGATGAGAGGGACCTTAAAGCTCACCTGCCCACAGGTGTATCCTTACTGCAGCCTTGCACCAGGTAACTGCAGGCACATAACAAAGCAGCACAGGAAACCAAATCCCTTCCTGTTCAAGGTTTTCTCACTGTGTACACACAAACCTTACCCCAGCCTCACCACACTGAAGGCTGCTGAGCGATGACACAATTATACATGTGCATTAGATACATACAACTACACTTCACTAAGCCACCAAGACTGTCCCTCTCCTATAATTTTAAGGAAGTGCTTAATTGCACGAGCAGTTTTATTACAAGCATTAAGCAGGAGCCCAGGAGCTGTTGTGCATATGGAAAGGGTTAGATCCCAGTTAGGCACGATGAATCAGCTGGAGTGACTCAAAATCGTTCCAGACTTCTCTGAGTGAGAGCTCAGTGAGTGCTCCTCCAAACAAACAGAGTAAGCTCAGGGGAATGGCCCCTTTGACTCGTGAATCACAAGTCAGAACAATGCCCTCAGACCTGAACCCTTCAGCTCTGAATCACAAGAAACTGAAGTGGAATTTGCTGCAAACTCCCAGACTTGCTAGGCTATGCAGCACTCGTGTCCTTGCTCCCGTCCTGCTCCCGGGGGACACTCGGCTCCATCCTCCCCAGCAGCACAGTGCCAGCACTCCTGGCTGTGCCTGCAGCTCCTGCCGGGCACACAGAGCCCAGCCCCCCTGTGCCCTGGGCCACCCGTGCTGCTGAAGCAGGCCCAGGCAGGTGGGAAGGATGATGGACAACTGAATATGCACTGGGAATAACCACACCCCACATTTCAGCTCTCTAACACCTGCCCAAAGGTGTGAGCTTTCACAGCAGGGGAAGCCTGGAGCCTTCTCACAGGTAAACTGATTCCAACAGATTCAAGCACAGATTTGACACATCCAGTTTAAATAATCCAGTAGTAGTCACCTTAATTTCTGACCTCCTCCATTTAGCACCAGCTCAGATCACAAGAGCTAAACCTCCCTATTCCTGGAATCACAGAATGGTTTGAGTTGGAAGGGACCTTAAAGCTCATCCCATTCCACCCCCCTACCAGGGACTGTTTCCACTATCCCAGCCAACCTGGCTTGGGCACTTCCAGGGGCAGCCACAGCTTCTCTGGGCACCTGTGCCAGGGCCTCCTCATCCTCACAGAGAAGGATTTCTCCCTGATCCCCCACCTGCCCCTGCCCTCTGTCCATTTAAAGCCAATGCCTCTGTTCTACTATGATTTGTTCCAAATTCTGTAGTAATAAACAAAGCAGTATCACAAGCAAAAGGCAGAAGACCCATAAAATGTTTTTACAGAAGAAATCCCAATATCCTTCAAATGTCTGTCTGATCGAGTCTGCTGCCAAGTTACAGCACAGGAGCTAAAACTCCTACTGAAACTAAGATCCCAGAAAGCAAAAATAAGCCACAATATCCAGCACATCCAGTGACAGACAAAATTTGGAATTCTGGCTCTGTGTGACTGCTTTATAATTATGTTGTTTCCCACTTCTTTTGTATCAGCCTTCAACTTGTCACTACACCGCGACTGGCGTGTCAGTGGCAGGAAAAGCACCGTGTTAAAATGAAACTAAACATTGTCACTGTCAGTTTGTGGAAACGGCGCTGAAATGTCACCGTGAGCGCCCGTCACGGCGGGGCGGCTGCGCCCTGCCACCGCGCCAGGCAGGGACCGGTGATGTCACCACAGCTCTGTGTCCCCGCTGCCACCCACGGCTTCCAGGGGAAAATCCCATCAGGGTGAGCTCCCGTGGGGGCCAGCCTGTGGGAGCTGGCTCTCAGCTCCCACCAGAGCAGCGATGGATGTATCAGGCAGCGTGTGCTGAGCGTGGCCAGCTGCTGCTGTGCCACGCAGGAGAGCCCACCTGGGAACCACACGTGGCCAGAAGGAGGGCGTGCCTGGAGGGACAGAGCGCCCTGCCGGAGTGGAGAGAGCAGCACTGCTCCCACACATCACAGAACACACAGCAGCAGGGCTGGAACACACCTCCCAGATCACCCAGCACCACCATAATCTCCCCACAACCATGTCCCAAGTGCCACATCCAGATGGCTCCTGAACGCTGCCAGGGATGGTGACTCCACCACCTCCACAGACAACTGATTACAATGCCTGACCACTCCTCCAGGGAGAAGCTGTTGCTAACATCTGTTCTGATGCTCCCCTGCGCAGCCTGAGGCCGGTTCCTCTGCTCCTGTCCCTTGTTCCCTGGGAGCAGTGAGATGTGCAGGGATCCCATCACCCCCTTCCCCTCCCAAGGACTCGTCCCACAGGGAGCAGCACACCTGGCACCCCGTGGCCCACTGCAGCTCCCACAAACAGCCCCTGGCTCGCAGCAGAGCTCCGTCCACGACACTCTGGGGACCACGCACATGTTTGTGCCACCACAATGAACAAGTAACGTCGTCTTGTTCAGGAATAATCTTAAATCTTTTCGGTAACATGATCTGAAGAATTATTCCCCGTTCACTTCTTAAGGGACACAAACCCCATCCTTTGCTTATACAAGCATTAAAAAAAGAAAAGAGCGAGGCCCTGAATTCACCGGAATATTCATCATTTCCAACCTTAAACCCAGAGCGTACAAACAGACGAATCCGGCAAGTCAGAAAGCAAAGCCAATTTAATCTGTGGCTCCCCTGAGGTAAATGTAGTTCACAGTCCTGCCCCCACCCCAACCTCAGCCATAATCCCTGCTTCCTGGAGGTAAGAAAGCACTGGAGTGAGGAAAATTCTGCAGCAGGATATAATGATCCAAAATGACAGGGACAATAATGACAATGAATTTCATGTCTCCCAGTCATGAGCTGGGGATGCTTGACTGGGCTGACTCACACGATTAAATTGTTACAGGTACAGCAGGAGCCGCAGTTACCATCCGGCGCTCAGGGAAGGCGCCCGGGGCAGGCAGCGCCGCGCTCGGCCCTTCTGTCGGGAGCAAAGGGCTCCTCCTGCAGCCACGCGGCTGCGCCCGCACCTCCACAGAGCCAAAACTGGGTTAAACACGCAGCTGGTGCAGGCCATTGATTTCATCCCTTCTGAAAATGATAAAAGAGCCCTGACGGGGAAAGCGCGGCCGCACCGGAGCGGCGAGGCACGGCTGGCGCCGGAGGGAGCCGGGTAGCCCTGGGAGCTGGGCCTGCTGCCCGCGCCAGCTCCAGCTCCAGAGCTCTGTCCTGGGCTCCCTGCTCCTGCAGCCCTGGGAGCTGGGCCTGCTGCCCGCGCCAGCTCCAGCTCCAGAGCTCTGTCCTGGGCTCCCTGCTCCTGCAGCCCTGGGAGCTGGGCAGCCCCGGGAGCTGGGCCTGCTGCCCGTGCCAGCTCCAGAGTGCTCCAGAGTGCTCCAGAATGCTCCAGAGCTCTGTCCTGGGCTCCCTGCTCCTGCACCCCTGGGAGCTGAGCAGCCCTGGCTGTGCTGGGCCTGCCTGTCCGTGCCAGCTCCAGAGTGCTCCAGAGCTCTGTCTGGGCTCCCTGCTCCTGCACCCCTACGGGAGCTGAGCAGCCCTGGCTGTCCTGGGCCTGCCTGCCCGTGCCAGCTCCAGAGTGCTCCAGAGCTCTGTCTGGGCTCCCTGCCCCTGCACCCCTGGGAGCTGGGCCTGCCTGCCCATGCCAGCTCCAGCTCCAGACTGCTCCAGAGCTCTGTCCTAGGCTCCCTGCCCCTCCCAGCCCTGCACCCTGCAGGATTTCACGGATTTCACGGGCAGCTCTGAGATGCAGAACGCCCTGGCACGCACTGGGGCATGGACACACAGCGAGTGTTTCCCAGCTACACCATGGTCAGTGCTCCTGCAAGGCTTCTCTCTCCCACCCAGCCTCAGGCTGGGAACACCAGCAAGTATGAGCAGCTGCGTATTTAAATTCACCTATGGAAAGTCTGTTCAGTGACAAACTGTCAGAGTTTTTATATCCCTTATCCAGGGAAGGAAAACAGCCACAGAGTTGTCTGTAATACCCCTATTACAGCTCAACGTCTCCAAATATCCATTTGTCAAACATGAATTATAAAGCTATAGCATTTCATAATTCAGGACACACTCAAATCCTAGGAAAAATAGCTACAAGAGCCCAAATAAAAAAAAGCATTTATTCCATTTTTGACAGCTTAATGAATGCCCTACTCTTTTGCATTGATTTTTGTGTGTGTGTCTGTATGTGCACGTGTGCCTGGGAAGGATTTCTCAGGGGGTTTGCTGTAAACAGGGAAAGAGAAATCCTCTGCTAAGGCTTTTTCTACTTTTAAATAACCTCCATATTAAAATATTTCAGCAGAAAATGTATCCAAAACTACTGAGAATGCAAAAAGAAAAAAACCAACTACTTACATCCCAGTAAACATACCGGAGATTTGTAGAACAAGACATTAAACAATCCAGTATCTCGATGTAGCAAGAGAGTCCCAGACACAGCGTATGTTAATTTATTCTTTCAGGAAATAACAGCAAATTCAGACAGCATGGCCAGCAGAGCCCTAGAATCTTAAATTCAGGATTGATTCCAGAACACTGATTTTCCTTACACACCTAAGGGCTCATCTTGCAAGGCAAAATATGTTTAAAAAGCCTGCAAGCACCTAGAGACAGAAAAATAATGTATCATAAAGAGATCCGTGCCACTTGGAATTGCTGAACACTTTACATTGACACACTCTGGCCAGCTGGATCCCTGCTTTAATGGTTTTCCTAGTTCTTATCATAATGAACTGTATATAATTTAAATGGAGATTAATTCTTCCATTTAAAGTGCTTTGGAGCAATCCTGCCCGAGATCCTGAGCTCAGCCCAGCCTCTCCCTGCGCCGCCTCTCCAGTTCTCCCGCAGCCCCTAAGTGGATCTGACAGATCCCTGCTCAGATAGCAGCCGCCTTCTCCCCCCAAAATGTTGCCTTTTTGCTATTCAGGAGTATCCTAATACCAACAAATGCTAAATGCAGTCTGACATGTCCCCCTAAGAAACAAACTTGTAAGTTGTGGCTTCAAAGCAAACCTTGAATAAATAGGACACGTTGTGTACACCCCGGCTAACATCCAACATATGCTTTGGCTTCCCGATGCTCAGGCAGAGCAAGAATAGCCTCTGGACAAGGCTGAGATTTGCTCTTGCTGGTACTCCCACCGTTTATGATGTACCATTTCTTTGTGCCTGCATAAACAATTGAAAGGATGCAATGAAGAGGAGCCCGGCGCGGGTGGGAAGGCGGCGTCCCCGTGAAGTGTGGATGGCTGCAGGTGCCAGCGGCCCCACCACGGCCCACACAGACACAGGGACCCCTGGGCAGGGGCTGCAGCTCACCAAACCAACCAGACACCCAGTGCTTGCACCTCTTCCCCTTGGTGGAGGGGATCGACAGCTGTCATCCTTAACAGCTCTGTTTTCAACAATTACAGGGACAAGGAATAAAGAAAAGTGAGAAACAGGATAAAACTGCATTTAACTGCACTTACAGTTAAGACACTCCATCCTTAAAAGGACAATTTGTGATTCATTCTTTAGGGGAGAGAGAAGGGATGGACAGAGAAGAGAAAGATGTCACCTACTTCAAGACTTGTATTTTGCTTTGCCATTATTTAATATTCTATTTTATGACTAATCCTTCTGAAAGGACTAAAGCAAGTTTAATTTCATCACCTCCTCCTCTACTTTCAGTTCCATTCCCTTTCCCTTTGTGCTCCATCCCTCTGGATTTAGGGTGTGACAGTAGCTCATTAAAATTCAAGTACAATAATTTACAAGACCTAGAGGGAGCTTGCTGAAATGTTGTGACTTAAAGCCCATTTCCCGTGGCCAGAGCACAGGTTAATTGACCAGGACAGAGCAGTTCATGTGCCCCAGCCCCACGGGAGCCCACCTGCCCCACGGGCCACCCCACAGCGGAGTGACACAGACAGCAGCGAGCTGAAACTGGCCTGTTCACAACTGAATTAACACTGCAGCTGGACAGTCTTCATTCTGCACTAGGTGCAGCCAAAACACTCAGATGGGTATTACCACCTCACAAATTTCATCCCCGAGTCCTTCAAACACATCTTATTCTTCAGGGAAACTGAGGTTTGGTGGAGCTTGGAGAGCTTTTTAAATTTTAATTCAAAACAGCATTTCTTTACATTCTGCCTAAAACTGAGGACAACTAAGCTGTATCTAATAAAGAAAGCAAAATAAAGCAAGACAGATTTTTTTTTTCCTTTCCAATACTGAGTGTGGGTTTGTTTCCCTCTGTTGGGATGGCACAAAACCTCCAGAGACATCTTTCAGTCACTCTGAGAGACTGAGAGCCCTGCCCTGCCTGTGTTTGCCACCAAAGCCCACCTGGCATCTTGATGCTGAATCTTTAGATTTACAGCACTGTTTAAAATAATTATTCATGTAACAAACATGAAGACCAATTTTAAGGCTATCCTGAAAGATGTATCTTTGGAATGCTGGAGTAGTAAATAGCCACAATACAGCCAAATTATTTATTTAATCAGAAAAAACTTCACTAGATTATAAATAGATTTCAAGCTATAGTGCTCTTATGAGAAGTGTAATTACAGTTAAGAGAACCACTTCGTTCTTCTGGCAGGCTCCTGGGATCCCTTAAAACAAGCTAAGGAATAGCTCAGGATATGGAAAAAATAAATCTGAATTCCCTCTCTGTGTGCTGTCTGTGGCAGGTCCTGCTACTGGGTACAAAAACCGCCAATCCCACAACACATTTTGCTACATTTGCAAATTTTGCTCTTATTTCCTCCAGACCTTAAAAATAAGATAAAATGCAGCTTCTATCAGTAGTAAAATCAAGTAAACACCAAGTCCATCCTTTAAATCCAGCCTTCCTCCCAAACAAGAATCTGCACATACATATTCCCACACAAATATATGAAGTTTTAATTGATTTTCCACACTGCTGGACTCTGTCTGAGACACCTGCAATTAACAACACAAGCTTTAGCCAGAAGCCTCATAAACCCCACTGGAGTCGACTGTGTTTCCAGAGTTCTTCCCAGTCCAGAACCCCTTTGATGAGCTGATGAATTGTTCTAAATGCAATTCTACAAAGGGAAAATAATTCCCTTTATAATCCACATTATGTGAAGACTTTGCTGCTGCCAAAAGGAAAGAAACCACATCTCCACCAGAACACTTTCACACTGCTCTACACCCACTAGCCAAGAAAAGCCATTGCATTTTCTCCTACATCCAGTAAGTTGCTGTTGTGAAAACATAACTGATCTCCAAACTAACAACTAAGAGGCAAGCTGAATCCTTCAAGCTGTAGAGACCCACCCAGTGTAGAATCCCAGGCTCACAGCTGTGTTTAAGCCCAAAACCAAAGCCCACGAGCACGAACAGGCAGAGAGGCCACGCACCATCGTAGTAGACAATGGCTCCCACCAGCTTGTCCCTGCGCAGCATGGGGAACAGCTCCAGGGCCCGGGCCTTGGTCAGCACATAGCTGCTCTTCAGGCACTGGCTGCCTGCCACCAGGTCATACAGCTTGATCCCAATCCAGTAGTATGGCAACTGCCACCACCTGAGGGGAAAACAGCACCCAGAAGGGAAAAAAACACAAACGAAGCATTTAGAGGTGCGTGCACACTCTGTTATTGCAATACAGAACACGGTGAGCAACACAGAATGTTCTTACAGCAGTTCTACCTTGTTCAGCATTACCAGCTCATGGTAACAAGACAATGTAAATACTCCAGACTTAGGTGTTGTTTGCCACTGTTTTCAACTGAGCTACTCCCTGCAGTGAGTCAAGCTCATTCAAGGATTTATTTGCTCTAAAATCAGGATCTAAACGGGGCTGTTGTGCCTCTGTGTGAGATACTGGAGCTGTGTGCAAGCTCAGAGGATTCCCCCAAGGCAGGGTCTAAGGCCTCCTGCACAAACAGGACCACAATAAATGCGGGCAGACACCGACCTACACAAGCTCCAGCTCTTACAAGACCCTCACACTAAGACAGGAATAATAAAAACAGGAATGGTCTTAATAAAATTAAGTTCCTCCAGCAAAACCTCCCTGCTCTAAGCAGTCTGTTCCAGTGAGCAATTGCTCTTACAGACTGAAAACCTAACCCAAAGCACTGAGTGTCTTCCTCAGAGGAGGAGGAACCTGTTCTGTGCTCACAGGCACTGAACAGCACCGTGCTGGGAACACTGGAGGACTGAAAGAACAGCAAATACATCCTGGGAATGAGAGCTCTTTGTAGCTGTCCCTCTTGGGGTGCTGGAAGGCACTGAAGAGCTGCAGCCCAGGACGTGCCCCCAAAGCAGTGACTGCTGCCCGGGCACAGGAGAATGTTGTGCTTCTGCAGCCCAGCAACTTCCCCCAGGACAGCTTTAAGAAACCCTTCCCAGGCCAGGGCTTGCTTGTGAGAAGCCAAGGTAAAGAGAGAAGGCACAGCAGAGGTAAAAGAGAGAAGGCACAGCAGAGGTAAAGGAGAGAAGGCACATCTTACTTGTAGATGGGGAGCATGATGGGCAGTGGGGCCGAGAGGTGGGGCGCGCTCTGCAGCAGGTGTGCACGCTCCTCCAGAGCCTCCTTCACCATCCTGTACTGCAAAACCCCAGCCAAACCCCAGCCATGGTTAGAGCCACAGCACCCCCCCTCCTCCAGAGCCCGCTCACCATCCTGTACTGCAAAACCCCAGCCAAACCCCAGCCATGGTTAGAGCCACAGCACCCCCCCTCCTCCAGAGCCCGCTCACCATCCTGTACTGCAAAACCCCAGCCAAACCCCAGCCATGGTTAGAGCCACAGCACCCCCCCTCCTCCAGAGCCCGCTCACCATCCTGTACTGCAAAACCCCAGCCAAACCCCAGCCATGGTTAGAGCCACAGCACCCCCCCTCCTCCAGAGCCCGCTCACCATCCTGTACTGCAAAACCCCAGCCAAACCCCAGCCATGGTTAGAGCCACAGCACCCCCCCTCCTCCAGAGCCCGCTCACCATCCTGTACTGCAAAACCCCAGCCAAACCCCAGCCATGGTTAGAGCCACAGCACCCCCCCTCCTCCAGAGCCCGCTCACCATCCTGTACTGCAAAACCCCAGCCAAACCCCAGCCATGGTTAGAGCCACAGCACCCCCCCTCCTCCAGAGCCCGCTCACCATCCTGTACTGCCAAACACCAGCTATGGTCAGAGCCACAGCACTCACCCCTGGCACCAGGGCAAACACTCAGTAACAGACTTTATCCAAGTATCAACACTCCCACCATTGTTACTGGGCTTTCACGCTGTGATCTGCTGAGAAACCCAAAGGATAAGGGAAAGGATCCCCAATAAAATAAAGTTTTGGTGGTTTCATCTTGGTGCCTTGGCAGCACAGTTGTATAATTTTTCATTTGAAGATAAAGCTCAACAAGCCACATTGCCCTAATGAGGGGCAGGAGGCACTTCAGGAGGGCGAGGACCCATCCCTCAGCACAGCTCCATGCCAATTCCCACAGTTCAACCCCAACCCAGCTCCAAGCTGCAAATGCAGAAGGGTTCTTCTCCACACCAGTCATGTCCATCAACGTGGAGCTGTTCTTTGGCAGAAAAGGTGGGTTTCTCTGTGAGGATAACTGCAGGGTTTGGATATTTCCCCTGAAAAATCACCATTCCTGCAGCAGCATTTCAACCACTAAAACATACTTTGAGAGGCTCCAATGGAAGGACAATGTGATTCCTCAAAACAGGAATATCAGGCTTCCACCCACACAAGAATGCACAAAAGCATTTATAAACTATCACTAATTTACCATATTTTCTTTCCCCATGCCAAAATAAATCACTCATTTACCACCTTTTTCCCCCTTATTCCAAAATAAGTCGCTCATTTACAATATTTTTTCCCTATTCCACATTAAATCACTCATTTACCACCTTTTTCCCCCTTATTCCAAAATAAGTCGCTCATTTACAATATTTTTTCCCTATTCCACATTAAATCACTCATTTACCACCTTTTTCCCCCTTATTCCAAAATAAGTCGCTCATTTACAATATTTTTTCCCTATTCCACATTAAATCACTCATTTACCATCTTTTCTCTCCCCATTCCAGAACAGGTCAGCCACTCACTCCCCCCAGTTCATGACATTACCTGTCTCTTTTAGTTTTATTTTATTTTAAGCTCTTTTTGTTCTGAGATCAGCCCTGTCTCTGCCTGCAGGGCATGGCAATGACACTGCCCATCAGAGCACTGGAAAGCTCCCCCAGAGAAGACACTTCCCATGCACAGTGGCTGTGGAACACAGCACTGGAATCCAGCACTGAAAAGCTCAAAAGGAGACTCAGCTCTAATGGGGCAGTGGAGAGTCTACCAGCAATTCTTGCTGAACAACCAGCACAAAAAATTACCTGCTCCAAATCCAACCTCATGATGGCCTTCTGGAGGTACCTCACTCCACCATGGATCAATTTAGTGCTCCTGCTGCTGGTCCCCGATGAGAAATCATCTCTTTCTAGAAGGGCTGTTTTTAGTCCTGTGTTACCAGAAAACCAAATTAACTTCTTAAATTACACAATTTGTATGTAATTCATTAAAGACACTTCTCTAGGGTAGAGACAATCACAAGAAAAATTACTCTGTACATGGATAAATTTGTATTCAAAGTGTAGTGCACTGTCTATATTGTAATGAAAAATTTTAGCCTTCTTCCTGAGGGAAAAGTCAAAGCAGAACTTAAACAGCAGCACATTAAAAGCTGGGTATTTCACAATGGAAAGGCATTACTGCACATTACGGGGCCACGCTCCCCAAGGAAATGACAGCTTGGATGCATGGCAGGAACAGAGGGGCTCCCTGGGCACTTTTAACCCTTTGCAGCAGGGAGCTCTAAACCTCTTCACTAACCATTCAAGTGGCATTCCAGAGAGGAGACAACTGGCAGCTCTGCTTACTTGGAGCTTGCCTCAGAGGTTCCCAAACCCAGGGGAGAGCCACAGAGCATGGGGCACACTTGGAATTCTGACATACACAGGAAATAGTCTGATCAGCCTTCACCACTGAATCCCTGGGGCTGGAAAAGACCTCCAGGATCACTGAGTCCAACCACGCTCCAGCCCCTCAATGTCCTTTTGTCATGAGGGACCCAGAACCGGTCACAGCACTCGAGGGGCCTCAGCAGTGCCAACGCTGAGATTTTAACATCTACTGGTCTCCCAAAACTTTTATGTCCTTAAAAAAATCTAATTATTACTGGTAACTCAGAAAGATCAGAGCAATTTATTTTTGTCGAATGTGACTGAAGATTAATGGACACAATCACAAATAATTTGGTGAAGATTTATCAAACACACGAAAAGCAAAATTTGTTGTTAAGCGAAGCAAACACGATAAAAGAGCAAGTTCCATGAATGAACAGCAACGAGACACAACTCATTAACCAAATGCCCGTGAATATTTCACACCTCAGAGACCTACTGATATAACCAGTATACCCAAGAAAAGGATAAACAGAGATTAACTGTGCTAAGTTCTGTCTGCTTTACAACGGCATTTTCTGCCAAAGCACAGCAGAGGCAGAAGGGAGAAGATCTTTGTCCTGTGTTATATATTGTAAATATAAAAAACAGGCTGGAGTTTGGACTTATCTCCCTATGGTCAGTCCCTACTGCTTTATCCATTTCATATTACCACACCTGCTGGACGAGTGCTTCCCAGCTCCAGCTGAAAGGCTCTCCTGGGGCTTTGCCTCTGTTTCTGAGGTACGTGTCCAGGTTAAAGAGCCTGAGAGCTGCAGGCTCTCTGCTCTGGCCACTTCCCCAAAGGTGGGGCAACGGGAGCACGGATGCACTGTGACCTCCCTCAGGGTCCTTTTGCCTTCTGAGAACAGAGCTTTCCCAGCCAGGATAACCAATCCTCTACCTCTGAGTGCTTCAGAAAGGCCAACCTGAGAAGTTTGCTACAATCCAGGCACCCCAACCGGAGCCTGCAGCTGAGCCCCCGGCCCTCACCTCGGGTGGCTGCGTCCAGGGCACAGCCACAGCCCGTGGCTCCCCCGCCGATGACGAGCACGTCGAACTCCCCGCTGCTCTGCAGGGCCACAATCTGCTGCTCCCTCGTGGGGATATGGTCCTTCCTCACTGGAACGCCTTCTGCAGCCTGGACCTGCACCAGGGCACCCTGCAAAGATGGAACACAGCCCGTGAGGCGGCGGCCTTGCTCTGTACACACACACACGGGGACAGACACCCCCAGACACAGCCTTTTCTAGAACCACCAAGGGAAACTCATTATTCCCAGCTGCTTCCCCTGCTTTTAGCAATCCTATCGTATTAAACAGTGAGGAGCAAACAGTACTAAATCCATGAAGTGCTCCCACACCTTTACTTCACCTTGCCCAGCTCAGTGTAACACTGCACTCAAGTGTTACTACCTGTACTCATTACTCCTAGGAACTCTCAAATGTTACAGGATGCTGTTATTATTTTAATAAACATTACAAAGGAAGCATTTTAATAAACAGACACATGGTTGGGCTCTGGACTCTCCACCAAAACATTCAGCACAGCAAAGGACGCAGAGTTGAGTGTACATTTTATGTCTCATGCACAGGCATTAATCCAAGCTCAAGTTTAATGAGGTTCAGGAGAGATGTGATTGTCAAACGTAGTGCCCTGAAACACCAAAGAAACTCTAATTTCACCTCCTTTTTGACAGACTTCTAAGCAATGCAGTTGATGTCCTACAGCAAGTTAAAATACAACTTTAGAGTGACAAAGCTTAACAATGTGGCAGTTTCCAGACAAGTTCCCATTTTCCTGGAATGGCCCTGGGGATCTCTTTGGGCTGATACTCCCAATGCCAATGGTGCTGTCTGGGCAGGGACTGTGGAGAGAAGGGCTGATGCTCAGTCACCTACCAGGGACCATGGCTCAAGCAGGAAGGGTTTGAGCAGTCTCTGAAGGCTCGCTGCTGTTAACATCAACTTAAGCTCAACTCTAAACATTTCCAGACTTTCTTGAGAATTAGAAACACTTTGAACATCAGAAAAACCTGTTTAATCCTAATTTAAGACCTAATTTAGATCCAGTCTCCAGGCCAAATGGCAGACTTAACTATGCAGAATAGCTTCTGCCCAGATCTCCCAGACAGGAAAGAACAGACTAATAAAAATTCAAGTGACAAACCACAGAAACTCCTTTCCAGCCAAGCACAAAAAGCCTCAGTTCAGATTATATGGTGCATGCAGCCTAAATATTTTTGTTCAGAATTATTTGCTCATTCCTCAGCAGTATCATGATTGAAATGCACTAGTTCTGTATCCCTCTCTCTACTATAGAGCTGAAAATAAAATCTAAAAACTAGTAGCCATGACTCAAGGAAGTGGATATTCCAAAGATAATTAATGACCAGGCTCATCCTGCAATCAGGGATGATATTGACTGTAATGCAAGTAGCTCATGAAATCACTTGGGACAGCAGCAGCCACTGCACTGCTCCTGTGGTCCAGTGCAATCCGTGGGGAAGGTCGGGCTGGAGACAGAGTCCTCCACTTCACACTGAGGATCTGATGAGGTCCTGGACCCCTCTGGAGCCAGGCTGGGAGAAGTGGGGGTGTTCACCTGGAGAAGGCTCCAGGGAGAGCTCAGAGCTCCTTCCAGTGCCTAAAGGGGCTCCAGGAGAGCTGGAGAGGGACTGGGGACAAGCAAGAAAATATAAGATTTATAAGAAATCCTGTTTTTTCCCACACGTGGTGATCCCTGTGGGATCAGCTCAGTCCCCCAGCCCATGTGGGGCACCCGGGAGCTGCAGTGCCCAGCTGTGCCAGCAAACTCTGCTCATAACCCGTGCTCACAGGCAGAGCAGCAGAGCCCTCAAACGCAGCCCGCAGCTCCCGAGGGCCCGGGGGCTGGGAGGGGAGAGGGGAATCCTGATGAGCCCGAGGGCCCCGGGGGCTGGGAGGGGAGAGGGGAATCCTGATGAGCCCGAGGGCCCCGGGGGCTGGCAGGGGAGAGGGGAATCCTGATGAGCCCGGGCTGACACATGGGCGTGTGCCTGCTGCCACAGAGCAGCGCAGAGGGACAAACTCTGGAGCTCCACAGAAACTCAGTGCCACCTTATTCTTCTGGCCAGGGAATTCTGCCTGTCCTCATGCCTCTTGCCCTGCTCTCTCACTGGTCCTGGCGGCTCTAGCACTGCTGTAAAACTTTTATATCCCCAAAGTACAATAAAAACATAATAGAATCCCAGGAGGGTTTGGGTTGGAAGGGACCTGAAAGGCCACCCTGCCACTGCCAGGCAGCAGTGACAAGCAGGAAGCTGGGAACACTAAAAACACCCTATCTTGCACGAGTTTTGGCTGATGAAGCTCAGTGACATGTGATCAACTTCCACGAGCTCTGAAGAAGGAAAATCCCCACCTCCAAATTTACTTTGCACTACATTTCCTGAGAAATTTCCAAGCATACTACTTAACTTCAGGAAAGTAATAGAACACCACAGAAGACAGATTTGGAGTTCAAGAAATACTGGCATCAGGTGGGTTTGACTCCATGTCTAGGTTTGCCTTTAAACCCATTATTTACAACAAATGGCTCCTAGCAGAGCCCAGAGCAGAGTCCCCAGCATCCAGCCCCTGGTATAGCCAGAGTGTGGAGATTAGCTCTGGAATATAAGCAGAGTGATTAGTACCAGGAATTGATATAGATATGATGCATCTTGCTGTCAATTAAATGGGGGAGTGAAGAAAAGCTGCACACAGGGATTCCATCTGCAGTAACGTGATTAGTTTGGCAGTGAACAAGTGTGTTTACTGAAATAAGCAATTGCTGTTTATATCTACAATTTCTCAGGCAAGAGTTCCCTGAATGGTTTTGATTACGCTCTTAGTGAGAGGAATTTAGTTTGGCAGTTTGAATTTAATCATCAAGTTATAAAGTGATCTAGTAATCCATAATCCGGTGCTCTCGTTAATTTGCTACTGTAAATCTCCAGGTAGGTTTGCAGAGTCAAATTCATCATCCTCATTCATTTAAACAAAAAAATACAGTAATTAGAACTCCCCAAAGCAGGCCCTGATGCATTATCATATTATCACACTATTGGATTCACCTTGCTGAGCAATTCCTACTGACCAACAACGCACTCACACACCAGGAAGAGCAGGACTGGGAAAGGACAGCAGAGTCCTACAACTCCAAACCGAAGCACTGCCTTTTCCCTTAGTGATCATGAGGGGAGAGGGGAAGGAAAAGCCACCAGTGGTCTCCAGTTCGACCTGGCACGTCCACCCCACCTCACAGCTGGCACCAGCCTGCTGAGGCTGATGCATTAGATAAAGGCCCAAGAACCAGAATGCAGAAATGCAGTCAGGAAGCAGGAGCATCTGTGTCAAGCTCTGTGTGCCCACCAGTGCTGGAAGTGCTGGTGAAACAGCCAGCAAAGGCTCCCTGTGCCACCTGGGCCATGCAGGTGTCTGAGTGCTTGAGGGCAAATCCCAGAATCCCAGACTGGTTTGGGTGGGAAGGGACCTCAAAGCCCACCCAGTGCCACCCCTGCCATGGCAGGGACACCTCCCACTGTCCCAGGCTGCTCCAGCCCCAGTGTCCAGCCTGGCCTGGGACACCTCCAGGGATCCAGGGGCAGGGCTGGAATGACATGAGCTTTAAGGCTCCTTCCAATCCACACTGTTCTGGGATTCAGTGATTCAATTCCAGTTGTGTAAATGCGACCCAAAATGTCAGCAGATGTGTGTGCACAGAAAAATTAGTTGGGATAAAAGTTCAAGTGGTTCTGTGATTCTGACTCCATGATCACTCTGTAAAACCCTGGGGTTTAATGTGTCTCTGGAAGTTCACAGTGGTCATCCATACCCAGAAAAAAGAGTAATTCCCTGAATTCTGGAGTACTGCAGACAATATGCAACAAGTGAGCTCTCCAGGTGACTTTTCCCTTCCAACCCCTCTTCTTTAGCAGTCCTAAAAGCTGCAGCTGCCATTTCTGACAGTAATGAAGCCAGGCTGTAAAGCCCTGTGATAAAGACTCTGGAGAGAACATTAGCAGCTTGGAGCAAGGCAGGCAGCCCCATGGGGAGCTCACTTGAAATGCTGGGGTTTATTTTCTGCAACAGTATCTGCAGCCATAAGAATCCTGCCTTATCCACTTCCCAGCTTGGCTCCCCAGAAATGACTCATCTCATTCCCAGCTGCTCCTCCTCCTCCTCCCCACAGAAACAGCCAGAAAAGGGATTCAAAGACCACTGTGGATGTGGCACTTGGGGACATGGGTCATGGTGGCCTTGGCAGTGCTGGGGCAATGGTTGGACTGGGAGTCTTGGAGGAATTTACCAACCCAAACAAGTCCATGGTGCAATGATGGAGAAGGGAGCTCAAGAGCACAGCCACTCCAGCCCTGCTGGGAGGAGCAGCTATCCAGGGAAATCTCTTTTCTCCAGGAGTAAGATCCAGTGCACAGACTGACGTGGGGATGTGCTGCTTTACTGGGACAGGGCTCCAGCACCACCCTGCCCTGCTGGGGGAACTGATCTGTCCATGTCCCCTCACCTGGGGCACAGCCCTGCAGGGACCCCGGCCCACCAGAGGCAACAGGGGCCTGCCCTACGCCTGCCTTGGCACAGATCCTGTCCCCAGCCCCAGGAGCCCAACAGGAGCTGGCACCAGCACTGTGCTGAGCCTGGGATGTTCAGAGGTACAGCTGGTGGTTTCACTTCCAGCTTCCCAGCTTGAAAACACTGTGCAGACAGCGCTTTTACTTCAATCAGGTCTTTCCACTCCTCCTGCAACTAAGTAAAGCCCCCAGTGGCAGCCAAAGGTCATTTTTTAAAACTATTTGTACAAGCCTGACATATGCTGTGACAGATTTTAAGTTTCCTATTTTATCAAAAATCATAATTAATACTTACGTGTTTGTTTCTATGCTGAGAAAATTGAGAGAGGCCAAAAACTGTTGCTATGGCACCTCCTCCAATGAGAGCAGTTCCTTTCACTGCCTTCTGAAATGCCATTTTTTACTGAAAGAAAAGAAGATAAAAATTAATTGGCAGTTTTACCATGTCAGGATCTGGTACACACAGAATAAACCATTTGAAGAAACTAATGACAACGTTGTGACAAGTTGAAATTTAGGGTAGCAATGTCTTAATTACAGATTTTCACTGCAATATTAGTAACCTCTAAACAAAGTCTAGACGGAAGCAAGCCAGAGTGCTCTGGTGTTTGCTGAGAAAGCTGAAGGATAAAAGAGTATTCAGATCAGAGTAGATATACACACCCCACAGTGACCCTGAGCATGACAGGTACTGCCAATCCCATGGAAAGGCAGACCAGGAGCAGCCTGTCCCCAGCCACAGGGCCACCAAACCCTCATCCCAACACCACAGCAGATCTGATGGGCTCCACACCACCTGCTGCAGCTCCCTGCCCATGCCATCAAACCCCAGCTGCAGTCCCTGCTGCCGTGCAGGCAGGAGCTGCCCAGAGCCCAGCCCGTCCTACCCGGGGCGCAGCAGGAGCAGGGCTCAGCAGAAGCAGCAGCACGCACAGGGACAGCACTGAGTGGCACTTTGCACCCAGCTCCAGAGGGCTTGCAACCAGCCCTATGTGGGTCAGGCAAATTGTTAATAGACGCAGTGTTGGGATCCTGAATGGCAAACGTGCCCGGGACTGAGCTGAATGCTAAGCAGGCCCAGCCCAGCCCGGAGCCAGCAGGGACAGCACCCACCCCAGCCGGGGATCTGCCAGCACCCGGGACACCCCGCGCTGGCCACGCTCCCAGCAGCCCCCCGACAGGGATTTAGCACCAGCAAGGCTTAAAGCAGAGGCAGACTGTGTGTGCAGCCCTGTGTGCCAGCAGCAGGGCCAGCAGCAGGGCCAGCTCCCCATGCCAGGCTGGGCACAACGGCCCTGGCAGCCAGGACACACCACACCACCAGGGCACTTCACCGAACTGCTGCTGTGCCTGCACGTGCTGCACACAGAAACGTGTTCCCAGGCTGGAATGCCTCACAGGAAGGAATTGCTGGCTGGGAGGGTGGGCAGGCCCTGGCACAGGTGCCCAGAGCAGCTGTGGCTGCCCCTGGATCCCTGGAAGAGTCCAAGGCCGGTTGGACATTGGGGCTAGGAGCAACCTGGGATAGCAGAAGGTGTCCCTGCCCATGGAATGAGATGAGTTCTGAAGTACCTCCCAACCCAATCCTTGACCTCATTCCCTGAGCACTTTTCCTGCAGCACACTCAGCATGGGGGAAATTCCCCACACAATTTTTGGTGCAGGCATTTGATGCAGAGCTGCTGTGTGCACACACTGTGTAAGGGATCGTGTACAGAAGGCCAAGACTTGCAGCTTCCCACAGGTTTTTCCCAAGAGGGGCATTTATGCTCTTGGAGACTCCCACCATGACTGCCTTTCTTGTATCACATTTTCCGTTTACTTCTTATTATGGTCGCAAAAAAAGATCAGCTTCATCTTTCCTTTGTGCTGTGACAGGAAGGAGTGAAAGGGAAAGGTGACAGACAAACCCCAGCAAAGAAAGCTCCTGGGAGGGAGGTTACTGTGGAGGTCCAGCCTCAAACACGACAGGACCTCCGTGAAAACACAGAGGAAGACTATGGACAGTCAAAGTTGTATCACAAGGTGGAATCCAGGAGAGCACAGGAGCTGAAGAGCAGCTGGAGCATCCAGGAGAGCACAGAAGCTGAAGAGCAGCTGGAGCATCCAGGAGAGCACAGGAGCTGAAGAGCAGCTGGAACATTCCGTGGCCATCCCCACACTGAAGGAGCTCAGGCAGGCATCGCTGCCACCCGTCTGCAGCCACGCCACACAGACGGTGACAGGAGCACTGCACACCCCGCCCAGCACTGCAGGACACACGCCTGTGCCCGAGGCTTCCAGGAGGCAGGAATGACAGCTCTGCTCCCCAAGGAAGGCTGGTGGCAGTACTGGGGTAGTTCCACACCCCCCACGCAGCAGCAAAGGAGTCACTCTGAGAGCCTGGAACCCTCCAAGTGCCTGTGCTGGAACACAACAATCCAGGGAGCTCAAAAGGAACAAATTAACATCTTCCAAGGAGCTGTCTCACACGTCTGCAGAGATGCTGGCTTGCAGGAGGACAAAGGGAAGCGTGCCCTTTCCATGCTGTATGAGCTCAGCAGGAAGGGTGATGGCTGAAGCACAATCCCTGCTCAGAACCAGGGTTCCTGCAAGCACAGACAACACTCAGCCCTGCTTCTTGTCCCCTGGCTTGGACCTCTCCTCGTTGTGGACACCAGGGACACATCTGCCAGTTACACCATTCCTTTCCATGGAATTCTAGCACAAGGTACACAAACCACTGACTGAGAAGCTCAGGGATTGTCACTTGACCCCAGTCGGTCACGGCTGTTCCAGCCACGCTGAAGTGACATTAGACATGCCACAGGGCACAGCTTTCCCACTTTCCTCCTGCAGGTAGCATCTCCAACACCCAGACAGGGACTCGGTGGCCCTGTGCAGGAGGATTTCTGGCCTCAGGGCTGCCCACTCCTTGCCTGGCCCCGGGCGTGTTGCATTAGCTCTCCTCAGAGCTGAGAGCCGATTACAGGCAATTCTCCCGAGAAAGGAACTCTCTGGGCTGCTCAGATTGCCACATCAATCTTGCTCACCATCACTAAGAGACGCTTATTCAGGAGAGAAAGGAAAATAGGGCTCAGCACAAGCCACTCTAGCACAAAGCCAGACAGGCATTCCAACCAGACTGTGCTTTTACACCTGGAACAGCCCAATTGCATCCCGGGATGTGTTTGGATGAGGCTGGGCGAGCTCAGGGCACTGCAGCTGGGCAGAGCCCGGGCACGGTGGCACCAGGCTGCCCCGGGCTCTGCCAGGGCACGGCACAGCTCCGGTTCCTCCCGGAAGGAACGGCTCTGCAGGCAGCAAATGGCACACAAGGTCTCTGGAAAGGAGGACGACCTGAACACTGCCTGGGTGGCCACAAGCCACGGGGAAAGGAGAGGCTCTGATCAGACACGGGTGGGTTCTGCCCCCAGCTCTGTCCCAGGCGGATGAGGAAGGCTGCTGCCAGCTCTGAGCGGGATACACCGAGTGCAGATGAAGGGGGAAGGAATGCAGTCCATGTGGTTCCCACGAAGGCTGTACCAGGGAAGAGCCCAGGCTTACAAACCCCTCCTCTTCTGTGAGCAGGACTGAAACCTGCCTCTCTTCCAAGCTGAGATCAATAGCTTGTGACAGAAACAGGATTTTATTTTAATGAAAATTATAACAGCAACCAGCATGAGAAGCACTACAGTCAGAAATGTCATCTTTCCATCACGCAAATATTCTGAATCACCTTTAAAAGCGGCTCAGAGTGTTTTAGTGCTGTCAGTGCCATCTGACACAGTAAATCTGCATGTTAAGCCTTACCCTTGATTTCAATAGAAGTCATAAATGGCACCTTTGGACCCATGGCCTCACCTGGAGGGTGGGCTGAGGTCCTTGACAGGCTCTAGAACAAGCTGTGGCAGGAGCAGGAGCCCTTGGCTGGCGTGGGAAGAGCCAGGAGCATGTCACAAGGAGTAGCTGTTGCACAGAGTGATCTGTCCAAGGAGTTCAATAACCCCAGGGAACCGTTCCCAGGAACAGCTGAGCACTGGTGAAGATTCAGAGGGACATTAGCTCAAGCCGCTATTAAAGGATTCATGATAAGAAGACATAGACTTTAAACTTGAAAGGACACAAAGGGGCGGGGAGAGCAGTCTACACCAAATGGAAACTACACAAAAGATTTATCAGCACAAGTTCCTGCTTTCAATTTCTAAAAGATAATACAAACCCTAGTCACAATAGGAAGTCCTTGGTGCATTCCTTAACCATCAGTCACACTCACTTGGACTACAGCAACATGGAACAGCCACTTGCAGAGGAGTCTCCCACTCCAGACCCAGGCTGGTGACAAGCTCCCTGCCTCGGTGAGGTCCCCAGGTGACCCTCCCCAGGTATCAGACCCTGGACCTGCTGTGTCAAAGACAAGGGCTCCACTTCAGCAGTTAATGCACTCCTTACACTGCTTCGCCTCCAACCCTAAAACCCTACAAGGCACCGCTTACACCCTGGTTTTTAAAGAAGGGATTTCAACAGCCATCCTCAGCAGATGCCTCTGCACAGCTCGTCCCACACGACAAACCTCTGCCACCCGCAGCCCTCACCAGGCTGGCACAGCTCCTGGGAGTGCCTTGCCTTCCTCACTTCCCGTAATGCCCAGCCCAGCCAGCTGCCAGACTATTGTCTGGATGTTCTTGGGAGTTGTGCAACCCACTCCCACCCGAGGCTGAAAGGGAAGCGCCACAATCGCCAGTGCGGGGCTGCATCTGAGCAGCCCGTGGCCAAAGCTGGGGGAAAGAATGAAAGGAATGAGGGAAGGGGAATGGCGGGGAGCTCAGCCCCAGAGCCATGAGCCGGAGGGCAAAGCAGGATGAGTAGTGCAGCAGAAGTGGAGGGACAGATGGGCCGAAGCCTCCGGGCTGCGCCGCAGCAGCGTGAGCCATCAGCCACACTCTGAGACACACAGCCGGGAAACTGGGAGGAGAAACCCCATCTGCTCTGCTGCACATCCCCGTGCCTTACGAGGCCATCGCCATGGAATCCGGGCGCTTCGCATTCCATTGCAAACCAACACGTCTAATAAAGTGAGTCACTCCATGCAAGGCTTAAAAATAGAAAACTTATAATCATCTCCACTACGGTTTGCATAACTTGCCATTGGCGCAGGAGCATTGTCTAATTCCTTCCTTCCCAAAGCTCCTCAGGTAAGCTTGGGACGATGCGAGGCGCGGACTGGTGTCCCTCCAAGTGGTGTCCCTCCAGGCTGAGCTGAGTCCTGCGCTGCTCCTGCCTCTCCCAAGAGCTGCAGTCCTACCCTCAGCTGCCTCCAACCAGCTCTCATCCCTCCCGCAGGACTGCTCAGGGTGGCCACGGTGACAGCAGCAGCGAGGCCACGGTTAAGGCCCGACTGGGGGTACTTTCAGCCCTTAAAGCTGGACTGGTCTGTTAGCGGCAGCTTCAGGGTGTGTCGGTGCAGGAAGCGGCCAACTAACAAGAAAAAGGGGATGTAACCAGAAAAGAACCCAGTTAGCACCCTCTTAACCAGGTCATCTAGCAAGCTGTCTCTGTGCCTCTGAGAAGCCAGAGTGGTTAATGTTACAAGGCCACAGTAACTCAAGTAGCTGGAAAGGAACTGAATGAAGCTTAACCCAACCCAAGCTGGAGATGCTTCCCCTGCAAGGCAGATGTCTGGTGAGGAACAACACAACACACCCCAAGGAAGGGCTCCAGAGGGTCCCACCAGGGCTGACACAGCACGGACACATCCACCCTCCATAGCCTCCCCTGGAGCCTCCCTGGTCACTCTGGGCTCTCAAACACAAGGCAGAGCATTCCAATTAAAGTCATTATCCAAGACCACCTCTCCAGCCAAGCACAGAACACAACCTGCGATATCCACTCAGCTCACAGGGTCACCCCACAGCTCTGTAACATCCTGCATGCAGGATTAAACTCCCAATCACCACCAGGCCACCCTGTGCTGGTAAGTGGAAGCCAAGCAGCACTTCACCATACGGGGAAAGTCCTTCCCACGCTCCAGTACAGGCAACCAGCTCAGCTCCCATGCCCAAAAGTGGCTGCAGCACTTGTCAGGCACAAAAATAAAGAAGAAACAGAGCAGAAAATAGGTATCCTATCCTCATTCCTCCTCTTGGGCCTACTGCTTCCAACTGCTTCATCTGCCTTCTGCACTCAGACACCAAGATATTCCCACCCTGCTTTAGATGACAGAACAACTGCTGTGAACTCTGTCCCACAAGGAACAAACTTTTTTAGCTCCTCTTTCAAATGTCTAGTGTTTCGATTTTAGCCTAACCACTTCTTTTTCTTCTGCTTCATTACCCTCCCACTTAGAGATGATGAGGGGAAAAGTCCTATGTGTAAATCCCTCTTGGAATTTCAATAGCAATAGTCTTGCCACAGACAGTAGCATGTTTCTGGGAATGAGGTAACACTGCAGACAGGGATGGCTGTAATCCCAAGAACTGTATCTAAGGGCTAACAGGAATACAAAGAAACTCCAATGTCAACAGGTATTTTGAGCTTTCCCAGCTTACACACATCACAATATATTTATTAAGTTCTAGATGAAAGCATTTCCATTCCCTCCTGTCCTACTGGAAGGAGTGGGAAGCCTGGTCTGCAGCCTGATCACTGACTAATGGGTGCAGGATGATTTCCACACTTTTGTGTTCTTGTGCCAATGTTTTTTAACTTAAACTTCTCAAATAGTCGCTCTTGCTTTCACTGTTGGTGGGGGTTAATATCAGCCATCAACCACACACACAATACAATGACTGTAAGCCAATTACTGCCACTAGAAAAAAATGCTCTTGTCAGATACAGTTAATTTATAGCTGTTTCCCTTTTTTTTTAAATATTCTTCATCCTCCTCATTTTTAATGCGGATATTTGAATAGACAGTCTGCCAGTTCAACTTGATCCCAGTGTCCGCACTTTATCCATGCTCTTCCCTCCACTCTCTAACCAAAGACTCAAGGAGTAGGGGTTAGAAAACAATGTGTTTTGCTTTTTACAAGACTGGACACATACCTGCACACACAAACAGGAACCTGCTCAAAAAATACCTACAAACTAGGTGAATACTTAGGTGTGGCAGGAAGTAGCCTAGTTTTATATCCTGGGATACAGATTGAGACCTGATAGCACATGCAAATCTAATCCTGGAGGAGGGGCCTGTGTTCAGAATCACTCTGAAATCAGAATCAACGCTTCGTCGGAGAAGCTTTGCAAAGCAAATAAAAACAACCCAGTCCAAGACTTTGGACTCCATCCACAGGATGTGGCTGTGATTCAGGGTGAGTTCACCTGGAAACCCCTGGAGACAGAGCTACAGGCTCGCTGGGGAACCTGGCTCAGAGAGAGCCATTTAGGGCTCTGGAATGTTTCCAAAATCAATACTGTGATGTTGTGGAAGAGGTCTGATTACAAGCTGTCTGTTCCTTATGTAACAAAAGCTGTTTCCTAAAGTGAAGCTTTTTGGAAGAAATAGGCTGCATCTACATTACCAAGAGCTAATTAGTGGAGCCCTAGAGCCCAACAGCTGCTGCTGCAAACAGCTCTGTGGTCTCGGTGCTCTGCAGTGTTTACCCCAAGTGGCTCCAGCCTGAGCCCCAAGCACCCATGGAGCAGTGGAAGTGCAGGAATCCTTCCTTCCTTAAAGGGTCATCTTCCACGTCTGTCCCACTTGCTTCAGCTTCCTTTTTCCTCCCTTTAATTTTTATTTCACAAAATCCCCAGAATCACTGAGGTTGGGAAATCCCTCCAGGGATCATGGAGTCCCAGCTGTGCCCATCCCCACCCTGTCCCCAGCCCAGAGCCCTCAGTGCCACCTCCAGAATTCCTGGGACACCTCCAGGGATGGGCACTCCAAACCTCCCTGGGCAGCCCTGCCAAGGCCTGGGCACCCTTTCCATGGGAAATTCCTGCTGGTGCCCACCCTGAGCTCCCTGGGCCAGCCCGAGGCCGTTCCCTCTCCTCCTGTCCCTGTCCCCTGGGAGCAGAGCCCAGCCTGTTCCCGTTTCCCACCTCGGCCGTGGTGTCCCTCTCCCAGCGGGTCCCAGGAGGGTGGCAGGGACAGGGATCAGCACCCTGGTGCTCACATCCTGCACTCCCAGCAGCTGCAGGAGCACACCCACCATGACACAGCTAATCCCTGCAAAAACCCAGGTGCCAACAACAACCACGAGGCCAAGAACTTACAGTGGCTTAGTTAATCCGTACAGCCAGGCTGGCAGAGCTCTGCTTGAGACTGAGGGTACCCAGCTCATAAAAAGGCAAAATAACTCCCCAGGTCCCATCTGCCAGCACACAAAGAAGCACCAGCACAAGGAAGATATTGCCTAACTGAGCTACTTGCAAATGCCAAGCCCTGTTTTGAAACCATGAACTACAAGTGGAAGGTGAAAGTCACAACTGCAAACTGACAGCAGAAAACCCACATTTCTTCCAAATGTTTGGTAAAGCTTGCAGAGACTTGTCTGGAGACAAAGCAGGCAGCAGCAAGGAACCTGCAGGAGCTGTCCTTTGGAAAACTGCTCTGCTTGGATGGCCTCTGCACTGACCACATCCTGCCAGCTTCCTAAATTCCTGTCGGGGACAGCCAGCAGTAGAAATGGATCTCCAGAGAAAACACTACATTATGCAGCAAGTCTAGTTCACAGCGTTGTTATTATTACTGTGCTCCTGTGCACATACATAATTAAGCAAAACAAAGTGTAAGTCCATACATATACAACCAAAGTAATGCTACAAATTAGATACAAGGGGTGTGGATCATTTT
Organism: Urocynchramus pylzowi; assembly: GCA_013397555.1. NCBI lineage: Eukaryota > Metazoa > Chordata > Aves > Passeriformes > Fringillidae > Urocynchramus > Urocynchramus pylzowi. The sequence goes on along the minus strand of VZRH01002689.1, from coordinate 21,494 downwards.
TCATGCACACTTGTGCCTACTCAAAAGTTCCATCCAACTTCAGACTAAGTAAACTGCTAATGCCTAATGTTAAAATGAATAATATTCTGGTTATTGCTATTGAAGGGCCAATACTGGACTTTGCTTTACATATTAACACAGAAAGATCCTGAACTATCAGACCAAGTCTTTACTGGCTAATCAGTCACTGCCCATCACTGAAAATTCCTGAAGAACTGTAACCAAAAATAAGTGAGGAAAAGAAAAGAGTGGAAAGGAGCAGGGAAGAGAAGAAAATGCAGTTCCTTTGGAGGGGAGGAGAGCCCCTGCTTCCAGCAGCAGGTGGAAGGAGCTGCTCTCAGCACACCTGTACTACCTGTTCACAGTAACACCAGAGGAAGTCAAGGAGGGAGTAAATCTGGCTGCTTTTGAACCCAAGCTCTCCACACACACATTTACATCTTTTCCTGTAGAATCAGGCTTACAAACTTTTACTGACTGCTTAAGAGAGGTTTGGTGTCCTAAACTCAGAGAAGTTTAGGACACCAAACAATGGTCCCACAAGTACGTTCAGCGGAAGTAATAATTTACTTTCATTTTACAAAGTTCAGTGTAACTACAGCTGTGCTATTTTTTACCAAGAATTCAGGGTTTTTTTAATAATGGGAGATATTATTTCTATCAGGTCCATCCAAGAAAAAAAAATATAATTAAGGAGCTCTGCAACCTCCATATTTATTATAGATAGATACCTACAGACACACAGCAGCTGTCCTGGACAGGGAGACACTGAGGCTGGACCTCTCGTTGTGGGACATTCTCAGGGAGCACAAGGATGACCCGCACACAGGACAGCTGCCAGGGGCTCTGTACCACTTCCATAAAACTGCCACACTCTCCTTTTTTTTTTGGTCTTTCTTTTTTTCCCATCCAAAATCTTAAATAAAACTGGGGGAGGAGGCTGAGAGCACTTGGTAGTGAAAGCTGCTGTGTAAGATCATAGAATCATGGAATGGTTTTGGTTGGAAGAGACCTTAAATCCCATCCCATCCCACCCCTGCCATGGCAGGAACCCCTTCCACTGTCCCAGGCTGCTCCAGCCCCAGTGTCCAGCCTGGCCTTGGGCACTGCCAGGGATTCAGGGCAGCCACAGCTGCTCTGGGCACCCTGTGCCAGGGCCTGCCCACCCTGCCAGGGAGGATTTCTTCCCAATCTCCCATCTACCCGTGCTGTTCTTGAGCCTTCCACATGGAATGATAAAATCCCAGAATGGTTCGGGTGGGAAGAGACCTTAAAGATGCTGCGGTCCCGTCGCTGCCACGGCAAGGATACCTCCCACTGGAGCGGGCTGCTGCAAGCCCCGGAGTCCAGCCTGGCCTGGAACACTGCCAGGGACGGGGCAGCTTCTCTGGGCACAGGGCAGGATGTGGAGGAGAGGCAGGCAGGATGCCTTCGATACGCGTTTATAATAAAAGACAACTGCGGTGTTAAAGGCGCGCCTCCCCCCGCCTGTCCGGGCCGGCCCCGCTCCCTCCATCCCGCCCGCCGCGGCTCCGAACCCCGCTCAGACCGAAACCCGAAAGGCACTTACTGCGGGAGCCCCGGGAGCCCCGTCCCTCCGCGGGCTGCTCGCCGGCCGGCGGGAGGAGAAGAGGGGAGGGCGGCTCTCTCGCTGCCCGCCCTCCGCCTGCAGCAGCCAGCCAGGCTCCCCCGAGCTCCGCCTCGAACNCCGCGGGGAGGGGCCCGCTGCGGCCTCCTCATCCCCGGGCTTGCGTGATGGGGGTCGCCGCCCATGGCGGCCCCTCCCCGGGGCCGCGCCGGTGGCGGTACCGGAGGCGGTACCGGAGGCCTCCGGCCCACGCGTGGGGCCCGGCTCCACCGCCCGCGCAGTTGATCGTGGTGTTCAGCTGTCTGGGTGTCATTTCCAGTCAGTAAATAACTGCGAGGATTGGATTTCATGAGTTCTGCAAAGTCAGTGATATTCAGTCACTGGTGATGGGAGCAGTGTTTATCCCAGGAACATTAGTGCTCTTAAAAGGGGCTGAGATCTCGAGTGGCAGCTGGCATTAGTAGATACTCTGGCTTAGAAGCTGTCAACTGAAGAGAAAGAATTGAAAATAAAAGGGAAAAGATGGGAAAATTATTCTTTGCTTTCTAAGGATAAGGTTTTAGGGTGTGCTTTTTTGGATTAAAAAAAAAAAGTAATTAAATGCTTTTTTTTGGCAAATAGTTTCAGCATGATCCAACACACCCAAGTTCTGGATGTGGATGCCTACCCCATATATGTGTTCCAACATGGCACTAGATGTTGTTTAATCCATCTCTAACAAATATTTGCTAGAGCTAGGAGAATCCCCTGTCCTCCCACCCCTCAAAGTGGTTGTCTACTCACATGTAGCTGCACTGTCAGTGTTCCTGTATGACAAATTTTGATTGATACAGGGCAGTTTATGAGTGCACAATGTATCTATGGCCAGTTTCCAAGTGAACGTTTTCTTCACCCCAGCACTGCTGTGCCTCATCAGCTTTTTCCAGCCTGCAAAGTCTTGAAGGGGGTAGAAAATGAGAGTGTTGTACTACTCTCCTCATAAAGGGAAAGTGAAAACTTCAGAAGGATCACCTTTCCCAAGCAATCTCACTTTCCGGGAGAGGTTCTTCCCACCTTCACAGTGCAGCTACCAATAAACAGGGATGGGCTGCTCTCTCCCCTACTTTAGGCTTCTACAGTCTTTTTATCTTAGTTACTGATTGTTTAAGATTGGGCTTCATAAGTTTGAAGAGTGAAAGAGTTTTACAAGGTTAAGTAAAAAAATGAGATGCCTGAAAGTATTGCAAAAGTCATCCCTCTCAAGTCTGTTTTTTATTTAATGCCTGGATGAAAATATTACCTCCAGAGTAAGTCTCTGTGCGTGTGGCTTGGTCCCCGGGACACCTGCCAAGACAGGAATTTCAGATGCCCGAAATCATGTGCTCAGCAGGTGTAAATTGTGTGCAGGGAGAGTTCACCTTTTGTCCTCAACCCCAGAGGCAGTTTCTCTTCATTAGCAAGGGAAGATGGGGAAAAAGTTCATCATCGTTTCCTGACTGCATGCCAAAGTTATGTATCAAAAGAAGAAAATCTGTTCATACGTTCACAAATATGTTTTCTGATAATCTGTCTTCAGGAAAATGTCTTTGTGAGGAGCAAGGGTGGTGACAGTCGCAGGAGAGCTGAGACAAAGGGACAGAAACAGATGCAGAATTTCTCTGCTGGGATTTTTCAGCAGGATCCACGGTAGGTCCTGCCGTTGGAAAATGCAAGTGCTTAGCGGTGGCTGTGGTTAGGCATTGCAATCGTTCCGTCTCGGGCTGTGGGTGTCGGGTGTCACCGCAGGTACAGCCCGGGTGTCACTGCAGGTACAGGCCCAGGTGTCACTTCAGGTACAGCCCCGGGTATCACCGCAGGTACAGCCCCGGGTATCACAGCCCTGGGTGCCACTGCAGGTACAGCCCCGGGTGTCACTGCCCCGGGTATCACCGCAGGTACAGCCCCGGGTGTCACTGCAGGTACAGCCCCGGGTGTCACTGTAGGTACAGCCCCGGGTATCACAGCCCCGGGTGTCACAGCCCCGGGTATCACCGCAGGTACAGCCCCGGGTATCACCGCAGGTACAGCCCCGGGT